>ONZH01020522.1:0-165967 GCA_900303285.1 Rhinella marina
AGAGAACGCACCAGTACAGTGGCCTATTAAAAGGCCTAGATATTGTATATTTCAAGGTACACAGCCGTGTAGTAACTGAACAGACGGTGGTATTTACACCAGGTATGTGAGATAATTTAGCAAGAGAACGCACAGTACAGTGGCCTAATTAAAATGGCCTAGATATTGTATATTTCAAAGGTACACAGCCGTGTAGTAACTGAACAGACGGTGGGTATTTACACCAGGTATGTGAGAAATAATTTAGCAAGAGAACGCACAGTACAGTGGCCTATTAAAAGGCCTAGATATTGTATATTTCAAAGGTACACAGCCGTGTAGTAACTGAACAGACGGTGGGTATTTACACCAGGTATGTGAAATAATTTAGCAAGAGAGAACGCACAGTACAGTGGCCTAATTAAAAGGCCTAGATATTGTATATTTCAAGGTACACAGCCGTGTAGTAACTGAACAGACGGTGGGTATTTACACCAGGTATGTGAAATAATTTAGCAAGAGAACGCACAGTACAGTGGCCAATTAAAAGGCCTAAGATATTGTATATTTCAAGTACACAGCCGTGTAGTAACTGAACAGACGGTGGGTATTTACACCAGGTATGTGAAATAATTTAGCAAGAGAAACGCACAGTACAGTGGCCTAATTAAAAGGCCTAGATATTGTATATTTCAAGGTACACAGCCGTGTAGTAACTGAACAGACGGTGGGTATTTACACCAGGTATGTGAAATAATTTTAGCAAGAGAACGCACAGTACAGTGGCCAATTAAAAGGCCTAGATATTGTATATTTCAAGGTACACAGCCGTGTAGTAACTGAACAGACGGTGGGTATTTACACCAGGTATGTGAAATAATTTAGCAAGAGAACGCACAGTAACAGTGGCCTATTAAAAGGCCTAGTATTGTATATTTCAAAGTACACAGCAGTAGTGCCAAATATAGTTTGGTATGTAGCAGAGCACCTAATACACCACTAATGCCTCTCTCTGTCCCTACTCCAGCAGCTATCCCTGAATACAGCAGCCGTTCTCTGTAAAGTGTATATTGTAGTAAAGCTATCACTGTACTGCACTATAGTAGCCCTGATAAGGGCTTTTAATCACGCTCCTGCCTGTCCAACAGCTAAAACCTATCTCTCCCTTCTCCAGCCTCTGTCCCTGACTAAGTTCACGCAGCATATGCGTACGAGCAGGAAGAGCTGAGTTTTTAATATTCGAGGTCACATGGTTTTTCCAGCCAATCCATGTAGACGCCGTTTTCGCGCTGCCAGCGTGCTCAGCGGCCTGTCATACCCCCCCTGCATGTTGATTGGTGGAAAAAGAGCGCCAGGGAAGGTGGGAGGGGAAACGAATTCTAAGTGCGCCATCGCCGTTATACTCGATTGAAATCGAGTATGCCGAATAGCGTAGTATTCGATCGAATACCGGCTCGATCGAACACTACTCGCTCATCTCTAGTCTTTAGTTATTTCCAAGAACTGTTTCCTTTATGAGATATACAGGTTCAGTTTTCCAGTTATATCTGGGTAGTTGAAATCCCCCATAATAACACCTCATTATGATTTGCCGCTGTCATTTCGTTTAGAAGTAGATTTTCTATGGGCTCTGGTATATAGGGGTTTATATAACTCCTATTAGTATTTATTATTGTTTTTTGGCTCCAATTTTATTTCTACCCAGTGACTCCACATCTTCATTCTCACTATATCTTCCCGCAGTGTGGGCTTTAGACAGGACTTTACATAAAGGCAGACCCCTCCCCTCTCCGGTTTTGACGATCCTTTCTAAAAAGACTGTAACCTGTACGTTAACTGCCCAGTCATAGGTATCATCAGCCATGTATCAGTTATCCCACTATGTCATAGTCTCCTCCACATCACTAATTCCAGTTCACCAATTTTATTAGTCAGGCTTCTGGCATTAGTGTACATACACTTAAGAGGTCTATGTTATTTTTTAACCCCTTTTTAAATACTATTACCTGTGAAGTGATATCCGGGGTTTTTGGGTTCTTTGTTGATGTTTTGCCCTATTCTCCCTACTTCCTCATAATCCCAACCCCCACAACCCCCACTCTCCCGACTATACCCTCTCTATCTACACTATCTACCCCTTATAGTATACCCCCCCCTCCCCAATCCTAGTTTAAAAGCTCCAGCCGTCTAACCTTTTTCCCCAGGCAGTTGCACCTCCCCATTAAAGGCAGCCCGTCCTCTGTAGAGTCTGTGCCGACAGAGAAGTCGGCCCAGTTCTCCATGAACCCAACCTTCTTCTGTACCAGCCTCTGAGCACTATTTAACTCCTAATCTCCCGTTTGTCTCTCAGTGACGCTCGTGCACTGGTAGATTTCTGAAAACACTACCTTGGAGTCCTGGACTTGAGCTTCTCTCCTAGTTCCTAAAATCATTTTTAAGGCCTCCATCTCCCCCTGAACTTGTCATTGGTGCCAATGTGTACATGACCGCCGGGTCTTCCCCGCCCACCCAGCAATCTGTCATCCGATCCGCGATATGCCGAACCCGAGCACCCGGAGACAAACACTGTTCGGCATTCACGTCTCGGCACAGATGACCTGTCTGCCGCCTAATTATAGAGTCCCCTACAACAGCATCTGTCTGGCCTTTGCTGCTCTCTTTTCCCATCCTTCCTGCAGCGGTCATCCTCCTGGTTCCTAGGAGAACGACCTGCTGAGTGTCGCTGGTCCTGGGTTTCATCCCTAATATCAGCCAACGGATATTTACTAGGGTGTTCCAGCTCAGGACTAGCCCCGGCACTTTTCCCTTACCCCTCCTTACTACATTAACCCAACTGCTGACCTGATAGTCCTGCTCTTGCCCATCTCCTCCCTCCTCCTCTTCACTGACCCCAGCCAGTGCCTGCACTGTGAGGTCTAAGCCTCTCTCCAGGTGTTCAATGCCCCTAAGTATGCCGCTGCTTATTTAGATCCAAGATCTGGGCTTCCAATATGCAAAGTGATGCTCTAGTGCAAATGTATTCACCCTCGAATGGTTCTTCAAGGCATGCATACATTGCACAGGACACACACTTAGTAGCATTGTCCATGGAGCACCTGCTAGATGGGGATATACAGCACAGTACAGAAAAACAGTAAATATATGATTAGGGTTTTCTGTAGCTGGAGGACTACAAATCAAGTTAACACACAAGGAAAATCTCTCCCACCTTACTTTTTCCTCCTTGTCTTAAACTCCGGTTTTTTAACTCCACTTATACACAGCCCACTTACAAAGCAAGCCCAAAGTCAGAGCAAGCTCTATAAGAGTTTAGCTATGTAATTTATAGCACCTGGGATTGCTAACCACTCCCCTTCACCAGGTACACAGCAGAGAAAAAAAATGGGTTTAAATGTTATAACTCCACTTATACACAGCCCACTTACAAAGCAAGCCCAAAGTCAGAGCCAGAAGGTTCTGAACATTCTTTCTAATTAGTAGGCTGGTCATTTTAATTGCATAGAGCTTACATAGCCGGGTGACCATGCATGATAATGGGACCATCATGCACAACTTCCAAGTGTCCTGTGTTTTTGTAGGATCATCCAGTGAAATGGATCCCAAAACGGTCAAAGTTTATGGAAATAAAATTTTAATTTCTGGAGGTTTTCTGGATGTTCCTGTGTAGATCTGGGCAGAACGTTCAACTTTCTCACCATTGGAGCTTCAAGTGTTGTAAAGTACAATATGTATGATGTGTAACCGCTAGCATGACCTGTAAGAATGTGTATTACCGTGACATTCAGGAAAAAAAATAAACTTAACATGACTTAAGTGCATATACAGTGCCTTGTGAAAGTATTCGGCCCCCTGGAACTTTTCAACCTTTTGCCACATTTCAGGCTTCAAACAAAAAGATATAACATTTTAAATTTTTGTTGAAGAATCAACACCAAGTCGGTCACAATTGTGAAGTGGAACGAAATTTATTGGATCATTTAAACTTTTTTTGTAATAATAAAACTGAAAAGTGGGGCGTGAAAAATTATTTGGCCCCCTTGCATTAATACTTTGTTGTGCCACCTTTTGCTGCGATTACAGCTGCAAGTCGCTTGGGGTATGTCTCTATCAGTTTTGCACATCTAGAGACTGAAATTCCTGCCCATTCTTCCTTGCAAAACAGCTCAAGCTCTTTAAGGTTGGATGGAGAGCGTTTGTGAACAGCGGTTTTCAGTTCTTTCCACATATTCTCAATTGGATTCAGGTCTGGACTGTGACTTGGCCATTCTAAGACCTGGATACCTTTATTTTTGAACAATTCCATTGTAGATTTTGCTTTATGTTTGGGATCATTGTCTTTTTGGAAGATAAATTTCCATCCTAGTCTCAGGTCTTTTGCAGACTCCAACAGGTATTTGGCTCCATCCATCTTCCCATCAGTTTAACCATCTTCCCATTCTCTGATGATGAAAAGCAGACCCAAACCATGATGCTGCTGCCACCACCAAGTTTGACAGTGGGGATGGTGTGTTCAGGGTGATGAGCTGTGTTGCTTTTATGCCAAACATATCATTTTGCATTGTTTCCAAAAAGTTGGATTTTGGTTTCATCTGAGCAGAGCACCTTCTTCCACATGTTTGGTGTGTCTCCCAGGTGGCTTGTGGCAAATTGTAAATGAGACTTTTTATGGATATCTTTGAGAAATTGCTTTCTTCTTGCCACTCTTCCATAAAGGCCAGATTTGTGAAGTGTTGGACTGATTGTTGTCCTATAGACAGACTCTCCCACCTCAGCTGTAGATCTCTGCAGTTCATCCAGATCATGAGCCTCTTGGCTGCATCTCTGATCAGTCTTCTCCTTGTTTGAGATGAAAGTTTAGAGGGATGGCCGGGTTTTGGTAGATTTGCAGTGGTCTGATACTCCTTCCATTTCAATATGATCTCTTGCACAGTGCTCCTTGGGATGTTTAAAGCTTGGGAAATCTTTTGGTATCCAAATCCGGCTTTAAACATCTCCATAACAGTATCATGGACCTGCCTGGTGTGTTCCTTGGACTTCATGATGCAGAACCCTGAGACTATCACAGAGCAGGTGCATTTATATGGAGACTTGTTTACACACAGGTGGATTCTATTTATCTTCATCAGTCATTTAGGACAACATTGGATCATTCAGAGATCCTCAATGAACTTCTGGAGTGAGTTTTCTGAACTAAAAGTAAATGGGCCGAATAATTTTTCACGCTCCATTTTTCAGTTTTATTATTACAAAAAAAGTTTAAATGATCCAATAAATTTTGTTCCACTTCACAATTGTGACCCACTTGTTGTTGATTCTTCACCAAAAATTTAAAATGTTATATCTTTTTATTTGAAGCCTGAAATGTGGCAAAAGGTTGAAAAGTTCCAGGGGACCGAATACTTTCGCAAGGCACTGTATATATACACAAAAGATAGCAAACAGAGTAATGTCACCAAAGCCATGAGCAAATGAGCAGGCTCCTTATCGGCCAGTTCCCATCATGCCACCCGGCCAATGATACAAAGAAGGGTGATGGTAGCAAGACAAATCTTGGTGATGTCTTGAATGGAGCTTGGCTCTTTATTACATATCAAGATGTTTTCTAGGCTTCTGGTCCCTTCTACAGGTCTTCAGAGTGCGGTACGCATTTACAATTACTACAGATTTCAGGAATGCCAAGTCCCAGGTACCACTAATGAACTACATTACAAGGAATTAAGGGGGAAAGACCTTACTATACTTATACAACCATTTCTTCCAGAGTAAACCTGAAGTCTAAAAATCATGGTGGACTACTAGCTACAAGAATAATGCTAGGCTGAAAAGGTAGTCAGGTGTGAATAAAGTTTGAGTACAAGCCATTTGTCCTTTTTTATTTCTTATTAGCAATTATTTGGCTGTCCCTGTGGACCATACCATTTAGCCTTTCCAATGTTCCTGAATTCTCAATTGTCAAATTGTACAAATTACTTTTTCCCCACAACTTCCCTTCCTGAAACACATTTCACTTCAACTCTATTCTTTTAATCCAAAAATTGAAGGGAAAAAAAATCTGATGAATTGGCTCTCAGCTGAAGATTACACAAGAGCTCGAAGAGGAAAGAAAATGCCATTTATCTGGAATTACCCAAAGGATGTTTTTTTCTAAACAAGTTTTAGCTTTGCATATGTTCATACTGTGATAACATGTCCCTTTTGGGCGACAAAATCATTTTCATTATCCACATTTCCAAACTGACTTAAAAAAAAAAAAGCTTAGCCCCGAGCAGCCGTGTTGCAGCCTCTACAGCAATTTCATTGTGTGTAGAAGTTGGACTAATAGATGCTATAGCCCTATCACATTTCTTCAGCAAATCAAATCTAAATTTTGTTAAACTGCTATGGTCAAAATTTGCTCATTGATGCTTTACTGAGCCAGGCAAATAATCACTATACAGGCCCGCAACCTAGTCAAGCCAATTAAATGTGCTGTTCCTGGTTACTGGAAACAAACAAAATAAAGGAAAAAAAATCAGAGAAACAACTGAAGGTTTGGAAAAAAATCTTTTTGTTACAAGAAAAGACCATTTTTTTCTTAGCCTTTACTTTTTTTTTTGTCCAGTCTAGTTATACCAGTTCTCCATACTTTTATGAAATATTATAGCCGCTGGCTTCACACTTTTTATGGCTTTTTAACTCTGTGGTTTGTACTTTGTTTTAAAACGTTTTTAAAAAGTTACTAAATGAATTAGTAAAGATATATTAATCAGTACATAAAGTAAATTTTGTTTAAAAAAAGAGATTGCATTTAGTAGCAATTGTGTCTTGCATGATGCATAAATCATTCACTTTAATTTAGAATAGAGGAAGAATTTGATTACTGTATCCCTTTACTTCCTCCCTGCTAAATTGATTTTTAGAAACATAAATGATTAGCTGGATAGATAGATAGATAGATAGATAGATAGATAGATAGCTTTGCTCTCTTCCAAAAAAATGGTAGTCAGTACTGGCTATTGAGAGACTCGACATGGAAAGAATATAAGATTTAGATAGAGGAAGAGAAAAAGACTATAAGACTTATTTTTTGTCTTTAAAAATGCACACCATAGAAATAATTATGGAAAATAATAGTAATAAAAATAAAACATTTATATTAAAGATGAGCGAAACAGTCAAGAATCATTCTGGTCTGGTTAGTCAAACTTTACATCAGTGGCAACACCAGATAGCCAAGCAGACGTGGCCCTGGCTGTTCTTTGGGAGGTACATGGACTCTGTTCTTATTGCTCCTGCCATTGTCCTCCTCCTCTGTTGCTTCCTTCTCCTGAGCTGCTGAATTATATTTTGAAACCCACAAAAAAAGGATTTCTGTGAAAATGGCTAAACAAATTGAAGATATTTGCTTGCAGGTAGCTGCTTTTGAGGTACACCTGCCCTTCTGATAGCACACATAGCCACAAGTCCTGTCTCCTCTTTCTCTTTCAGCTGTCCTGATTCTCTCTATTGTAGATACAGAACTCACACAATTATTTTTTGTTACCCTAGACTTTCCCTTCACTCTCCCTGTCATTAAGCCTGAATAATTTCTGACTGTTACTGATTGATTTTTCACTTTCCCTGACTCATCCAACCACCATCTTTCATAGCTCAGCACAGAATGAAATTATGCTTGTCCTGCTAGGGCACCTACATGCCTACAGCAGCACTGATTGGTTCATCTTTGCATCTGTCAGCCTGGGAGCCAATTAGGGCAAGCTCTCTAACTCACTTCCTCTCAGAGCCACTTGAGAACCGTTCTTCTTCCTCTCTCGTGTTTTTTTTTTTTTTTGGGGGGGTCCTCTACGCACCATTTTAGTGGATTTGTCCAAAATCGACCCACAAAGACTCGTCTGCTGTCCGAAAAATAACAAAGTTCACTCATCCTTAATTTATATCAATAGCATAAGTAAAGGTCCTTGTGAGTTAGCAGAAAGCTTTGTAAAAATAATTTTTCAATTCAAAGACATTAGATAAAAGTACATAAGAAGACAAAAACAAACAAAAAAATCATTTATGAATTAAAAACAAAAATGAAGAAAAAAGCTTTGAAAAGACTGGATTTTGGAAACAGATGGCTTTGGATGTTGTAATATAAAAAAGAGCAGATTCCCAATCTGATTTTTAGATTTGTTATAGTTAACTTTATTTTTACCCTTTTAAATGTATCTGTATATATGTATATATATATATATATATATATATATATATATATATATATTTATAAATATAAAATATAACATTTTTTTATAAATACTTGTATTTAAGGCAGGAGTTTCAGTGAGGAGAGAGAGATAATTCCCCTGGAGGGCAGGTTGCTTGCATTGCCTTTTATAGCTGCTGGTCAGGCGTACTTCTGTGTTCAGGGTAAACACTACTCTGGTTTAACACTGCTGATTGGATGTGGCAAAGCTACAGCACCAAGGATATATATTTAGAAGAGGGAATAAAAATGCATCTGAGCATGAGAATACTACAGGGGATATTAGAACAAATTGGGAAAAGAAGCGTCAGACATTTTGTGCATGAATAAAACTTATTTGACTGTAAGGCGAACTGTAAAGCTTGTTCTTTTATATATGTACATGAAACGATTTGCCGTATTTTGCTATTTTAACCCTCTAAAATGGTTTTTGTGTTTGGGGATTTTTTATTTTTTTTCATATCGTCTAGAGATGACTGAAGTTTTAAAAAATTTGATTTGGACGATTTGCCATACTTCGACAAGAAATTCTATTTATTACGAATTAATTTGTCACAAATTGCAATAAGTCAGGTATATATCCGGGCCACTCTGCCTATTCATGATCATCCCACTTGGTGACCTAATCTCAGTGTGAAGGCAAGTTAAACTGCAGGGAGAGTGCAGGGAGAGGGTATCGCCCTGTACATTGTGTTCTAATGCAGCCACATTCATAGTTAATCCGTTTTGTAGGTGCTGTGCCGTTACTATTACAGGTTTAAATTATTGTCTTCTACATCACTGTGCAGGGCACCAGGATTCATAGCTAATCTCTTTTGTTAAAAAGAAAAGCATACAGCAGCCTTTAGTAACACAAAAACCCATGTTCACCCCTGTAGGAGCTGTATCCAAATGGCTCCTTAGTGGAACAAAATAAAGAAATTGAGGCAGTGTCAATAAAGTAGTGGAGAAAAAATGTTCTTTTAATCCATGTTGTGGCAGCCCAGACACATGCTTTTTAGTCCCTTCTGTTAGCTGTAGATTTACTGTACATCAGTATTACAGGTAACTGTTACAGTCAGGTGTAATTTATCACTATGGACTTAACGGTGCAGTGTCCCAAGATTCAACTAGTAGCCCTATGACAAAGTGAGGAGGGTGGCAGCAACAGTAATGGCAGAAACACGGAAAATAGTAGCCCTATTACAGAGTAGGGGGGCAGCAGCAGTGTTCAGTAAGGCTTTGTTCACATCACTGCTTATTTTTCTGCTTTTTTGATTCATCAGAAAAACAGAAAACTAAAAAAAGGAAGAAAAAAATGGGGGTTAGTCAGCACATCCGGATGTGCAGATTTCAGTTTCCAATGGCTGAAAGCACAAAAGGGAAAACAAACAAAATTCAACAGCGCTCTGCACATAAATAATAAAGTAAATATGGTACAATTGTGCAATACTTACTATACAAAATGTGCTAATTCTAAGGCAACATTATATATGTGAGATTATTGGCAAATACATTTTATACAAAATTATTTGTGCCTGTCCGCTAATGACAAGACGATCTCTTTAGGACAGGAACCTACACTAAATACTGCCTCCTCTTTTAAAAAATGAAGCCTGCATTTTGAGCATCCATAAAGCCTCTTTCAGATCATCAGTATTTAATCAGTAATTGTAAGCCAAAACAAGTAGTGGGTCCAAAACTGGAATAAAATAAAACAAAAATATTTGCATCTCTTCATTGTTTTGAACCCCCTCATGCTTTTGGCTTTCAAATACTGATCAAATACTGACCAAACACTGTGTGAAAGAGGCTTTATGTTCAATATGCCTCAGTTTTAGCCATTTACATCTGAAATACAGTACAGACCAAAAGTTTTGACACACCTTCTCATTTAAAGAGTTTTCTGTATTTTCATGACTATGAAAATTGTAGATTCACACTGAAGGCATCAAAACTATGAATTAACACATGTGGAATTATATACTTAACAAAAAAAGTGTGAAACAACTGAAAATATGTCTTATATTCTAGGTTCTTCAAAGTAGCCACCTTTTGCTTTGATTACTGCTTGGCAACCTCTGCTTTGCAGATAATACTGGATTATTGTTTTTATTTTTCCAATCTTCTGACAGATAAAAAGAATGGAAAAATAAATGGTGATTTTAATATTGACAAACAAGGACAAGAGTCAGCAATATTCTGGTGTGGCAGTGATATATTAGACCTCCCTTTAATACTGAGGCACAGTAATTCTATTTATAAACAAACTAGCAGATTAATTGGGATTATGGCAGCAGTTCAACATGATGCACATAGTGATTACACTCAACCTACACTGTCTCTGTAGTCTCTATGCTTTACCTACAGTGTCTAAAAAACTCCCAAATATCTCCATGCACTGTCCCTACACTCTCCCTACAGTAGTCTACAATTTAAATCTTTCAGCAACCCAGTCTCTAGCACATAAGCCCTTGTCACATCTTTCCCTAAACTCAGCTCACATTGAAATGGTGAAGATCGCATGGAATAAGGCTTTTTATAGGGCTGTGACATCAAAGGGGATGGCTACCTGATGAATGGCTGGCTGCACGGCATTATGGGCCATATTGTGTTCCCGGATTTCTTACTTTCACTTTGTTACACGTACAGCATCCATTTTAGAAAAAAGCTTTTAGTTACCACAAAGAGTGAAGAATTTTGGATTTTTGACAAATCAATTATTTCCTAAACTTTGGATTGAATTCCACTTCGGATGCTTCGATTCAACACTCTACATTATTATCAGAAAAAAATAAATAAATCTAAAATCCTGAGATCTAATTATCTTCAGAGTCAGGATTACAATGATGAGTAATACATAAAAATAAAACAGGGTCCACCCATAATGTACACACTATCACAGAATTCCTCCTTCCCTTCCCTGCACTACAACCTCTATATATGTGACAGACTGAATGACATTTTTGGAATCGGTTGTGTTCCAGTACTAGACTTGAACAATCAGTTCTCCAAATGCTGATTTATAACCCGGTAATACTTCTGAAGTACCGCCAAGTATTAGCCTATTGGACCTATTATGCCCTGCCCCCGACCTCTCTCTAACCACTTAGATACCATCATAGCAAGAAGCTAAATTGCTGGAATCTGAGTAATATCTGATCTTGGCAGTGACAGTGACCTTTGCCACTATACTGTATATGACAACCCTGGACAATCCTTCCTAAATTCCCTGATGAAACTAGTCATGTTCAACCATAATAGAGGGGGTCCAGTACTCTGTTGAATTGTCCTGCAGTATGTCTCTCCTGGCAGACTTGAGTCATCTATTACATGGGCAGGTTGTCATCTGAATGGCTCTTATGTCATATTGTATATTCAGAAATCACTAGCCAAATCAATGGGTTGGTGAGAGTTTCTTGACCACAACACACAATGATCAGCTGGTCACTGTAATGGTTCTCAGATTAAAGGGGTTGAATATGACTAGCCATCAATTTTGTACGAGTTCATAGATATGAAATATATGTGAAATCGAATTATAGGCTGTTTATCTATACAGGGGATTTGATGACTTGTGATTACAGCAGCCTCTGCAGTGTTTCCAACATTGGGCAGACAGAGACCCATTAGGGACAATGTTAAGTGCGTTATACTGCTTGTGCTATAAAATACTTTGAATTTACTATACATTTTATCTGCAGTATATGTCTATAGGAAATTATGTGCAAAGCATTGCCATTTTGGCACAATGCCAGGATCTCATGCATTTAATGAAACTAAAGTAACCCTGTAAGTAGCATAAGTAATGACTACTTCATTGTCATGAAAACATGTTAAAGGACTTCTCCTCAACTACATTATGATAAGAAGTGGCCCCTAAACACTTCATTATGTTAAGCTTTTTCCCTTGAGAAACTCAAAACACGATGCTATACCAAAGCCGATGCCTCTGTGAGGTCCTTCACTGCTTCTTGGAATTTTCAGCCAGTGAGGTTGAATTAATTTGACAGTAAGATCTCGCTATCATCTCTCAGTGCGAGGCGCTAGTGGGTTTTTTTTTGGAGGCTTATGGCATGACACGAACATAGAAATAATGATGAACATGATATTTGAAAAGTAAAGTCTTGGAAAACTGATGAGACTTTTCAAACCCCCGGGATCTGTTCCCGCAGAATATAAAAACATTAATTTTGCACCTCTGGAGAGTCTTTCCATTATCCCTCTCGGATATGGACATTGTCAACAATAATTAAACAGCTGAAGAAAGTTTAGTTAGATCTTAGAGTTACAGTCAGATGTTTCTTCTTATACAAGTCACCAAAACACGGATATAACTGTTCACATCAGCTGTTGTATTAAAGGAACCCACGTGTGGAACCTCAAACTAAAAAGTTACATTTGATACATTAAATATGTTCTCCAAGATCGTACATTACCTTTCAGAAAGACAATCAGTCTGTAATTGTTGTGGATCTAAACCCCTGTTACTGTACCAGCAGAACAATCACCCCTTCACTCGAGTACTTGAAACAGTGGCATCCATCTGTAGGAACCAGAGCTAAAGGAAATTCTGCACCCTTCAAATAGGTTAAACAATATGGGGTCATTTCTGAACCAAAACGTGGTGTATATCTGGCACAGATTCTGTCGCACTCACGCCAGGTCTAAAAAAGTGGGCATGGTATGGGCGGAGAAGGGGACAGGCCGGGAGGCCCATCTCATTTACCATTTTCTACTCCTGGTTTAGGCTTGGAAAATGCTCTAAATGTAAGACAGAAAGGAAGCTATCGAATATTTAGAATCTGTGGTGGATACACTGAAGTTATGTAGAGGCCGGCACCTCTACATAACTGCAGTGATCCACCCCCAGTGCAGGGGCTCATTAAGACTGGTGTCACGTTACAGGGGTATGTGTAGTCCTGAACTCAACCCCACCTCTGACCCTGCTTATTTGCACTGCCCGTCCTAGGCATCGGCATACAACTTGTCGACAGTCCCTAGCCTAAGTACATGCTGGGGTGTACAGGGAGGGGGGACAAACAGGAGAAAACAATAAACAAAGACATAACTCACAAAATATGAGAAGTTCGCCAAGCTGAGGTCAATACCAGGAAGTTACGTCAAAGTCAAGGTCAAAGCTGAGAGGTAACGAGGTAATGAAGGAAGAGACGGGGACAAAGTCAAAGATACAAGCCGAAGTCGAAGCACAATGTCACAGCCGACTCCTCCCCCCTTCTTATTGCCATGGAGATGAGGACGCAGGCTCGCACCTGAACAGACTCGAGAGACTGGCGGCGCTGTAGGGAGGGAGCCGCCTGCTCCCCAGTACAACCGTCTTCTATAAAGCTGGTCTTAATAAACGTGCTCCTATATGATTAGTTGGGGTCAGACCCTTGGAATAACCACCATTCAGAAAAACAAAGAGCCATAACAATCACTGGAGACCAAGAGCTCATAAAAAAAGCTCAATCCCATCGGGCACACTCACAGAATCTGTCATAGATGTCTGATAAATGTAGGTCCCACCTCCATTACTTTCAATTAAAGACATTTATTTTTATGTTCTCAGACCTGCCCATCTACAAGTCTATATAATGTAGTGCCGGTTGATGACAAAATGCAGCACATTGTGAGAAAGGAATCACAATTTTAAATTGCGCCATGGACACCCATGACCTCGACTACAAAGATCAAATTATACAATGGCACAAACCATCTTGAAATGCCAGAAACAAAATGTAAAAAAAAAAATCTCAACTGCAATATTATTTTGACTTTTGACTTTTTGAGTTGAGAAATACAAAGTTGCTTATTTCAATCTGGTGAAAATGATAACTTTTTGAATCAAATATAGAGAATAAAGATATTGTCACACCCTCTGTAAATGCACAATGCAAATGGCGGATGTTTATTAAGGCTGTTAATGATTAGTGGCTCTTAACTGAAAAGTCTATCAATGATCAGACAAATAAATGATGCTTTAATGAATACCATCTGGTCGCAGAGTAACACATTGGCTGCAAAGACCCGATAATGAGGTAATACCTAAGGCAAAACACTGTGTCAGATGAAATGACTCCTTGACACTTCAGTCATCGGATAACGGTGGCTAAAACTACAAGTAATGGAAACAAGTTCAAAGTATCAAGTACATAGAAAGAATATACCTGATGCATTTGCCGTTGAAATTTAATTTACCTGATTTCTTTTTTATTGGTTTTGCTGACAACACCGCTTCTGAAGGTATCTTGTTCAAAAGCCAAGCCATTACCATAAAGTATTGTCACAGATGGCTGCTTTCCTGACGGGTCATCTTAATGGCTGGGAACCTGTCAGTGATTTCTTTAAAAAAAAAAAGGCTGGATGGTATCCAAACACTGTGAAATATTTGTTTTCCCAAGGATTTGTTCTTGCACTTATTGTTTAAGTAAGACAAGAGAGCCATCATTTGTAATGCCGAGAGCCAAAGCTCTTTAGGATAGCTACTCGGAAATTTGAACAAGGGCAGGGCTCTTAAATACCTATTTGGAAGTATCAAACATTTGCTAAGCCGTATAATCACACATATCAAATATTTGTTCTTCTTTGTGGCAATGTCAAAATTGAAGGGAACTAAATGCAACCAGGCTACATAGTTAATTATATCTTTGGGAAGAACGCTGAGATTCAACGATGAAGCGGAGAATTGGGGCTTACAAATAGGAGAAGATGGTCTAAACCTGGTTCACACCACCTGGGTGCTCCAAGCCTTTTTATTGTGATGGACTACAGATAGATAACAAATCTGTGAAAATTCTTTCCTCCTTTCCTTGAAGGAAAGAGGTTAACCGAGACAAAGTTCTTACCTGGCCTGCACACAACCAAAACGTAAGATTTGGTACTTCTTGGCTTTCTTCTGGTCTTGAAGTTAGTTGATTATAGTAGTTACTCACTCCGTTGGCAAATGAGTTTGAGGTTTCACAGAGCCCATGAGGGTTAGATTACCTATTGGGTTAGATGAAGATGTTGGTCTTAGTTGGGTCAGATTGCCCATGGGACATACAGAAGGGATTATATGAATTGGAGCCCTATATGAGATGAAGAACTTTTAATTCTGTTTGTACATATTGGAAATGTCTCTTAAAGGTAATTTACAGTAAGTACAATTTAATGGTGACACTTCCGATATCTGTTGGCCAAACTCTTGTCCTTCAGACACTTACACACAAATTTAAGTTAAGAGTTTGAATGTTAACTCTACTACATCCTTACCTCCTGACCCGCCACATGGAAGCATGCACATGTTTGCAATGGGGAGAGGGAAGTAAGCTGTCCCCAGATTTCTCACCCACCCAATTCATCAAGTTTGGATAATATTAACATAACGGCCATACTTAGTGTTTTGATATTAGAAATGTAGCTCAACACAAGGCTATCAGACACAAATCCCAAAAAATTCTTAGTGTCCTCCTATGTCTGTGGAGTGTTATAAAATGCTAATCATTCATTACTGTATGTCAGACGAGTTCACATGGTGGCTTATGCACAGCTTGACATCCCGTCCCGGCACTGATAAAATGGTCTACTTATTTTAAGATGAGCATGTAGGTGAAGTCAATTTTTTTCCCTCTAAGAATGCTATACTTTAGCCATGCCTTGTACTGTCAGACACAGAACTTGTAGCTAAAGGCAAGTTATATAATGAGGTCTCCTAGAACGAATGTGTGTACAGAGAGAAAAGGTGAAGACTGACGAACAGAGGTAACCTCAGAGCAATAGAAAGGAAACACTTAAGGCTACTTTCACACTTGCATTGTTGTTTTCTGATATTGAGATCCAGCAGGATCTTGATATCGGAAAAAAACATTTCCGTTTAGTCCTCATGCATTCTAAATAGACATCTTACAGGCTGTCTTCCATTTTGGCAGCATTCAGTTTTGTTACCGGACACAAAACAGCTGCAACCATACTAAATGCATATAAAATATTTTTATAAAATTTATTCTAAAGTCAATGAAAATACACAAATATCTAAACCCTTTGTTTTCTTAGAGGAACCATTAAAGGGGTTATCCCAAGACTAATATAAAAAATGAAAATTAGACATCACTTAGTACATGAAAACCTCTTTCTAACAAACCTAGAACCAGCCCTGGACCTCACATGGATCCAGAGATCTCCACATTCATTGCTCTGCTAGATTTATATCAAGATGAAAGCTCAACGGGAGTGTCTTTTTTGCTGCATCTAAGGAGGCGTGTCTCAGCTCTCCCTATCACAGCTCAGGAGGCGTGTCTCAGCTCTCCCTTTCACAGCTCAGGAGACGTGTCTCAGCTCTCCCTATCACAGCTCAGGAAGCAGTTAAAGGATGAAACTGAGCATGTGCGGCCTTTTCAGTGAGCAGGTCAAAGAAATAAGAAAAATAACAAACAGCAGGTGGCACTATACAGATACATTCTATTGAATAACTCAATGGCTATAAATTGATTTTTAATTACATGCAATTACAAAAGTATTCAGATCCAGGTGGTTTGAAAACTGTAGAACATTTGTCGTGGGACAACCCCTTTAAGCATCAAACATTGCATTTTTCCCTTTTTTCCGCAAGAATGGAAGAATAGTAGCTGCCCATTAATCTTATTTTACATTGGAAGGTGCCCCAACAGTTGATGTCCTCCATTTCTGTACTATCATACAGTAAACAAATAACCCTGCCACCCAATGTTTAATTATAAGTGCCCTTCAGTATGGTTCCCAATTAACAGTTGCATGCTTTGGTCACATAATATGTTCATTCATTTGCTTATAGTTACCCAAATTGTAGTGCAACCATCATAATTTTTACATACTGTATAATGTACAGTATATAGGTAGCTCCATACAATGTAAAACAAACACACTCTGCTCAAATATTGCCATCCTACATCTCCATACATAAAGTATTAAAATAATATAGCTATATAAATTCCACATAAAACTGGTATTAACATTACAATTCTGAGCTGTCCTAAATCTCAGATGTCAGGCATATTGTGTCACCATCTTCAGTAGGGATGGCTGGTGTACCCTGGATGGCTGCACAGGTTGCACACCTAAAAGGATCAACCTGTTGCCCATAAAAATGAATATCAAATTATGTTACTAAATAGGTCATGAACAGATCAAAATCTAAAGGGTCAGTTGTCAGCAGAGAAAGGGGCTACTTATTTAGGATTAGGCATATCAGGCAGGGACTGGTGAGAGCCAGAGAAATATACCTGCCTGTCATGGAACATTTATCATCAGGAGCAGTGTGAATATGATGTTTTATTCTACCAGATTTTTCTCCTGCAAATATCCAGGAAGTTAGGATTTTCAAGTGCTTTCTTCATTGAGCTGCCTCACAATCCATCCCCTCTGCTCTGAGTGACAGCAGTGTCGGTCTCCTGATTAGATGCCATAGCTGTCACTTTGAGCAGAGGGGAGGGGCTGCGGAGCAGCTCAATACAGGAGCGGAATCTAGCAAAATAAGACTTCATATTCATGCTACTCCTGATAATAAAAGCTCCACAAAAGATGTGTCTGTCCTGGTCTCCAAGCCACCACCTAGTGCTGTCAGCAGTTTAGCATGGTTAAATCTGCTGATAGATCCCCCTTAATGTAACATGTAAGTTCAATTAAAAACTAACCAATCAAATCAAATTCAGGATTGATCAGCCATATGGGCAGCAGTACTCTCGCACTACAAGTCCTGTGCCTAAAAATTCTTGAGATAGTCATGGATGGTCCCATACATTGCCACTGGAGACAATTTAGTTTCATTTATTATTTTAAGTATCTTTCATCTATTGATGGGGGTGTTGATCTTGAGGAGACACTGACCATCCCATACGAGGAGCAAAGATAGAGAGATGATTATAAAGCAACATCAGGACACATCCTATTTGCTTATGTACTAAGGCTATGTACACCTTTGGAGGCATTTATTTATTTTTGTATTATTGCATTGTAATTATTTTGAGCTTTTTTTAATTGGTCTACTAAAAATATGGTGTAATTTTTTTCTGTACAGAGCAGAGATGCTCTAGTAGCACCCTTTGAATTTTTTGCCTTTTCCGTCATATCAGGAGCTGAAGAGCTCTTTGCTCTCTGACATTATAAACACTCATTATTGCTCAGTTCTAATCTTACTGATAGGAATTTGGCTTAAATAAGTGTTTATGACCTCCTAGTAATTTGAAGATAAGGTTTATTAGATGATCGGCACAAAGTGAGAGTACCAGTAACACACCTAGGAAAACAGTTAATGCTATGTGACAGAACAGCTCAATATTTTTAATAAAGGTCAATTGAAAAAAAAAGTAGAGAGAGAGAAAAAAAAATAACAAAATGGGATCCAGTAAAAAACTAGATCCTGTTGCATCAATTATGCATAGGATTGCATAGGATCCATTTATTTACAGGATCCTGTGGTCATCTGTTTAAGCCATTTCCATCTGAGATGGAAAGAAAAGTTCTGCATGCAGGGTTTTTTTTCCCCATCTAAAAAACGGATGATAATTGATGCAACTGGATCCATTTTTTAAAGGATCTTGTTTTTTTTCTCTCTCTCTCTCATATCAGAAGAACAGAAAGCGAAAAGGTGATGTGAACTCAGCCTACCATGCAATTATTTTTTTTAAAAAGTTGCCTTCGAAGGCATACATAGTCTTTAAAGTAACATTCCAGGAAAAATGTACATCCTAGAGTAGGACCTGGCGTGTCTGTGTGTGTTGAGGGTGCATAACTCGATTTTCCTGATACAATGTAATTCTACTTTCTATTCATTTTTGTGGCATTTTCATTCATCCAAAATTCATGGATACAATGAAACAATGACTTTCACAATACCGCCGAACATTAATACAAGTACAAATATTTCATTAAAGTCAATGATTCCACGAGTCTGTGTGAAAAGCCGACATCCGCTGTGCGCATAAATGTTGTAAAATAAACGCACAGTAGCTAATTGTGATGGAGAAGGCTTAATGTCAGAATAAAAATATTGTTCTGGAAGTTTTCACAATAGCAGATCAGAAAGCAGGAACATTACGACAGCGTTCTTCGGATCTATCCACTGCAATAAAAAGCAACCTGCTGACAATATCTTAAAGGATGATCAGAAATGTAGAATCGGACATTCAGTACATTGGATGTGAATATTCACCTTTGAAAATCGACAGAAGTGATTTGCATAAAAGTTTGTGAGTGTGGATACTTTTTGATTTATTTTATGCATTTATATAGCTCTACTATTTTCCACAGCACTTTACAGAGTTTTGCATCACACTGTCCCCAAAAGAGTTCACAATCTATGTCCCCTATCAGTATGTCTTTGAAGTGTGGGAGGAAACCGGAGAACACCCAGGCAAACACAGGGAGGACCAACAAACTTCATGCAGATGTGGTTCTTGGTCAGATTTAAAGCCAGAACCCCAATGTTGCAAGGCACCAGTGCCCACTGAGCCATCGTGCTGCCAGGGTGGCAAGAAGGTTGATTATATTACATTTCATTACAATTAAACACATGAAATATGTTTTTTTTTAAATGTAGGCCAAAAAACTAACAATGTAAAGGGGTTCTCTGAAGTTTTTCTAAAACCTGGTCTTTCATCTGCCCTGTAGATGAAAGATAGTTTGTTTAGTACTTACTAGGGATGAGCGAACCTGAACTACAAAGTTCAGGTTCATACCAAACTTTGCGGGTTCAGGTACCAGAATCCAAACCCGGACTTTTTCACTGAATTATTTATGAAACATGGTTATATTGGAAAATAACATAATTATTAAGACGGAATGCAAAAGGGAAACCTTTGGAGGCATTCCATTTTTCATTCTGTCATTGCAGAAGTCTTTGGGCAGACTTACTGGTTTCCATTATGCAGGAGTCTAGGTTACCGTTATGTAGGAGTGCTGTCCTGACCTTAGCTTCGAGTTACAAGGGGTCACTTGGCTAAAGGACCCCATAAGAGCTCTTCCTGCTACCCTAGAAGCTGCATCCTTGACCAGAGCTAAGTGCATCCCAACTTCAAAAAAGTCAAATCCAAAATGTCTCACATAAAACAAAATCCAATCTAAACTTTTCATTTCCATTAACAAACAAATCTGTCAGAGAAATTGACATATTGCAAATCTGGTGGAGAATGGAGCTTTCACCTCTTCAGGCCTCTGGTTTCCACTGGGAGAACATTCCACTGAACAGCTTTTTCTATTTGAAAGGCCATTTGATTAAATAAGAATACAAAAAAACCTCCTGTTAATTAGATATTTCTTTTTATTTATTAAAATTAAGTTATTTTGATCAGTGTACTGTGAAATCAATCACTGGGCTCGTCAGATGGGTTTTATGGCAGGAAAAGTGCAAAAAAATATTAGACAGACTGGATGCTTTTTTTTTCCCTCTAATCAAGCAAATGCAATTTTCTAAATTTCATAGATAAATGTTAGATATTACAGAAGAAAGAAAGAAAGAAAGAAAGAAAGAAAGAAAGAAAGAAAGAAAGAAAGAAAGAAAGAAAGAAAGAAAGAAAGAAAGAAAGAAAGATGGAGAGCTTCCATAAAATGGGAAATTACCATTTAGAAATTCATAATTTAAAAACAGAAAGCCCCAAAAATGTAACTGGCCATAAGAAAGAGCTGGGGACTGTAGCCTCAGACAGCAGGGGGTCAGACACCCAGGAGATCACATACCGGGAAGGCCAGGGAAGCATTGAAGGGAAAAAAGCCATAAAACAATTAGACAAAATCCAGAAACACTTTTCGCTGATTTTACTTTTTAACAGGAAGATAAGAAATAAACAAATGTTTTTCTACACTGAGATGCCCTCTGCCTGGCACACCGCCCTGTGCAGGCATTATAAGAACATATCAACGAGTGGCATCGACAAGGACCGACAAATCAGAGTAAAAGACCCACAAAATGATGATGACATCACAATCAACCTGTACAATAATCGCCCCATAGTCATACAGGGCAACAAGGACAACCACAGCCAGTTTGAAGAAACCTACAAAGAGTGCACAGTTGGACCTCAATCTACAGAGACAACCACCAGGGACCCCCCTACTCCTACAGAAATAACCTCCAAAGATCCCCCTAACTCTACAGAGACACCCACCAGAGACCCCCCTACCTCTACAGAGACAACCACCAGAGACCCCCCTTCCTCTACAGAGACACCCACCAGAGACCCCCCTACCTCTACAGAAACAACCACCAGTTAACCCCCTACCTCTACAGAGACAATCGCCAGAGACCCCCCTACCTCTACAGAGACACACCAGATACCGTACTACCTCTACAGAAACAACCACCAGGGACCTCCCTACCTCTATAGAGACAACCACCAGAGACCGTCCTACCTCTACAGAGACACCCACCAGAGATCCTTCTACCTCTACAGAGACAACCGCCAGAGATCCCGCTACCTCTACAGAGACACACCAGGGACCCTTCTACCTCTACAGAAACAACCACCAGGGACCCCCCTACCTCTACAGAGACACCCACCAGAGACCCCCCTACCTCTACAGAAACAACCACCAGGGAACCCCCTACCTCTACAGAGACAACCACAAGAGACCCCCCCCTACCTCTACAGAGACACCCACCAGAGACCCCCCCACCTCTACAGAAACAACCACCAGAGTCCCCCCTACCTCTACAGAGACAACCACCAGATACCCCCTACCTCTACAGAGACACCCACCAGAGATCCTTCTACCTCTACAGAGACACCCACCAGAGATCCTTCTACCTCTACAGAGACAACCTCCAGAGACCCCTCTACTTCTACAAAGACACCCACCATGGACCCTCCTACCTCTACAGAGACAACCACCAAAGACACTCCTACCTCTACAGAGAAAACCACCAGAGACCCTCCTACCTCTACAGAGACACCCACTAGGGATTCTCCTAGATCTACAGAGACAACCAGCAAAGACTCTGCTACCTTTACAGAGACAACCACCAAAGACTCTCCAACCTTTACAAAGACAGCCAACAGAGATGCCCCTACCGCTACAGAGACACCCACCAAAGAACCCCCTACCCATCCCCTGCAGTCTCATGTCCTAGTGCTTCACACTCCTCACCCGAGACCATCAAAGATTGTTCATCTCCACTAGAAAGATAGATTAGATGGATAGATAGATAGATAGATAGATAGATAGATAGATAGATAGATAGATATGAGATAGATAGAGATCTTGTGGAGTCTGTGCCTCGATGGACCAGACCTATGGTATATTAGTGAAAGTTGGAGGACGAACAGTATCAGGCAGGTGATTGTGATGTTATGGCTGATCACAATGACTTCTCTACAATGGTCCAGTGAACTGAATATTTGATAATATTGACCCAGCTAAAACCAGATTTTAATGTCCTTTATGCAGCACCTCATTCCAATACCTAAGAACCTAAAAACTGCAGGCAGCATTTTTTCAGTGGTAGTATCACTAGTTCTCCCCATGTTTGTGTGGGTTTTCTTCAGGTACTCTGGTTTCCTCCCACACTCCAAATACATACTTTGTGAGCCCCATTGGGGACAGTTTGGGGCTAATGTCTGTAAAGCACTGCGGAATATGTCAGCGCTATATAAATGAGTAAATAAAAAAATAAACTGGTATAACCTGGAGAACTTGGCTCTTGGAGCAAAAGCATTTATGACGGCAGAGCGGGGAGGGGAGATAATGAGTAATGCTATCCTCCTGCACTCTCAGCCAAGAACACATCTCTCTGTCACTTCACATCAATATTACCTAGCCAGGAAAAACTTCCCGAAAGGTCACATGGCCATAACAAATGGCATGTGTTGATGCACTCTCATCATGTCATCAGTACTCTCAAATCCCATTTGGATAGATAAGTAGAGGAAGAATTCTCTTCATATCTCTACAGAAAGGTATGGAGAGCCTTCATAGATCACAGCATGCGTTCATTATACTGCTCTGAGCTCACACAGGTATGGATAAACGCATGCTGCTTACACAGGCTCTGGGGCTCCAATCTATGACACTGCTCACACTTTATAGATCCACTTTCCTCTGCTAAATAGATTACTGTACTGGATTGTAGCCCCGTCAATGAGCACCTATTGATTTGGTAGACACAGTCTTAAAGTGATTGAAAGGAAAAAGAAAAATGGGGAAGGGTGGCAGATGGACGGAAATGAGCCACCATTTAAGACATGATTCCTAATTTGTCAGCAGGAGTTATTTGATCATTTGACCTGCTCAAGAGGTTGACACTAGTGATGATCGAGCACCCAGATGCTCGGGTGCTCTGGCCGAGCACTCGGGGGCCGAGCACCTGGGCATAATTAAAGTCAATGGGACTAAACCAAGCACCCCACGCTCGTAAGAGCGGAGGGTGTCTGCCCCCCCCCAAAAAAATAAAAAAAAAACATGACACAGACACTGGGGGGGGTTAAACTTACCTTCCCCAGCAGCTCCCAACTTGTCTCAGTGGGAAGACGTGCGCGCACAGTGGTAAGTTTCACCACAGCACCACCTGCTGGAGGGAGGAGGGAGCTGCTGGGAAAGGTAAGGTGACGGAAAGTCAATGGAGGACGGATCCGTTTGACTTGCATTTGGGGTCATGACGGATCCGTCTTGGTGCGGGGAGGGGACTCGAGCATGGCTCGCTCATCACTAGTTGTCACGTGACTATCTAACCTCTGTCTTCATATTTAGGAATATCATGTGGTCAAGGGAAGCTTTAATACAGATCCAGGTGTTGGTTTGAATAATGTAGAATATTTCTTTTGGATCAAACCATTTAAAAAACAATCTCATTTTTGCATTAAGAAAAGCAGAAACTGAACTGCGCATCTCATTCAGAGCAGTGAAATATTGGGACACTCAGTACTCTTGTGGTTTTGGAAGGATAAGTGGATTGCACATAGATAGATAGATAGATAGATAGATAGATAGATAGATAGATAGATAGATAGATAGATCCCATTTCATGGCTAGTCCCATTTCCTATCAAGGGAGGGGTATCAGGAAGTGTCAGTCTAAGCCAGGGTAACATCTAATACAGATGTGCCAAGATACAGCAACGAGTGGAGGCCCCCATCCTGAGGCAGTAGTCTCTCCAGAGGGAAGCAGCTCATAGAGCACCCTGACTACTTATAGATTTACAGATAAAGGTGTCATGAGGGTGTCAAAAGCCAAAGGAACCAACTCCAGATGTAGCAAAACAACACTAAAGTCCAGCTGCCAGATTACAGTTGAGTTTAGCACAGCAGAGAGAGATAAAGTAGAATATTTTCCTGCCAGTTTAAGCCTTAATATTGACTGAATTCAAGTAAAGCTGTTGAATGTTATAACGTCTGGGCTCGACTTATTCTCCCCCTTCACCGTTATTCTCCCCTTTATTACTTCGAAGCAATCTATCCAGTTATCCAGGTAGGAGCACTGTGACACACACAGAGACTATTAAGGTCGCACCACACCACTCCGCATTCCGATAAACCTGGGACAAGACCTGTACTGGGGGGCGGCACATTGCACATAGACAAATATAGAGAGATAGATAAATATGAGATAGATAGATAGATAGATAGATAGATAGATAGATAGATAGATAGATAGATAGATATGAGAGATAGATAGATACTGTAGATATATAGATAAAGAGCCTGCATTCTCTAAGTTTAATGGAGGTCATTTGGCACCAGGAGAGGTATAATAGCGTGTGGCGGCTAGTATGGCACCAGCGGAGGTATTATTTAGCGTAGGTTCCTGTCCTAGATAAATCACCTTGACATTGGCGGACAGGTACAAATAATTTTGTACAAAATATATTTGCCAAGAATCTCACATTTATAATGTAGCATTGGCAGTAGTACATTTTCTATGGTGAGTATGGCACTATGGTATTCATTTTATTATTTGGATATGCAGAGCGCTGTTACATTGTGTTTGTTTTTGCTTTTTAGATTTTTACAATTTCTAAAGTTCCACTCTACAGCAACTAATCCTGAGGTCAAACAGAGCTAAGAAATGTGTTGCCCTGTTCTCCTCTATAATGATGCATCTGGCAGTTTACTCCTCATCACCACAAAACCACTAATGTCCCCAGTAAATGTCTCTGGCTATTTATTTTAATCAGATGAAAAGACAGTAATTTTTCTAATTATTTCTTCTGTCTGGGGATTTACAGTTTTTGATTTGAAATCACAGAATTTTTCTAATGTGCCTCTTTATTAAGATGTTAATTAATATGGATTATTTTTCCGCTGTGTACAAAAGATTTGTTTTTCAATTAATCAAACGCCAGATGAATATTTAATTGAAAGTTCAGCATTTTACGTTACAAATGTAATCAGCTGCAATCAATATATCAGCGTCGGATTTGAGCTACTGTATATTTAATAAAAGGTCAGGGATTTATAACTTCATAGAATGGACTTAAAGGAGCACTCCAAAGAAAAAAGCCTATTTATTGCAGCATGGGAATAATATAGAGGTTCTGTTTACTTGATGTTCCAATTATGGGTTTTCTGGCATCTCAGTTCCCTCTTCATCTCTGATTTGGTTCCAGTAACACAGCCTACATTTCCCATTATGCCATTAGCTTTGCAGAAGCAGAGGAGGGTGAAGTCTTGCTTTGCTCTGAGTCCTAAGTAAGTGGTAGAACACTGACATAGAAATTCTGTCCCCCAAACTGCAGAGTTTCAGTGCATTTCGAAGTTGTGCAGCTTCAGCCTGTTTCCTCTGTCTCCTGCTTGTGATAGGTTTCTTCCTGTCAGCTCTTTAAGCAAGAGGCAGTGAACATAGTTTGAAGCTTTATGTCATAGGATACACTGGGAATTCTGCATACAGTACACACAGATAATGTGTAGACAATTAGTGTAAGTCAGAGGACAGTTATACTTCTGCAGCTAAGGATTCTATGGATGTATCTGTTATAGCTCTGAAAATCTTTGGTTACAGCTATATTTTCAGCAGAAATTATAACTTCAGCAGCACTCTATGCATGGAGGAATCAGTAGAGGTCTGAGAGCTGGCAGCAGGGGTCTGACACACGCTTATATAATTCTGTAAAGTAGATCTGCAGAAGCAGAGGGGGTGAGGTCTTGCTTTGCTTTGAGTCCTAAGTAAGTGATAGAACAGTAACATAAAAATTCTGTCCCACAAATAACCTACAGAGTCTCAGTGAATTTTGATGTGGTGCAGCTTCAGCCTGTTTCCCCTATCCCCTGCTTGTGATAGGTTTCTTCCTGTCAGCTCTTTAAGCAGGAGGCAGGGAACACAGTTTGAAGCTTTATGTCATAGGATACACTGGGAATTCTGCATACAGTACACACAGATAATGCATAGACAATTAGTGCGAGTCA
Source organism: Rhinella marina (assembly GCA_900303285.1). Taxonomy (NCBI): domain Eukaryota; kingdom Metazoa; phylum Chordata; class Amphibia; order Anura; family Bufonidae; genus Rhinella; species Rhinella marina. Next base: position 26,527 of record ONZH01020522.1, read on the forward strand.
GGGGACATTTATACTTCTGAAGGTAAGGATTCTATGTACTTATCTGTTATATCTCGGAATATCTTTGGTTAAAATTCTATCTTCAGCAAAAAGTATAACTACAGCGGTACTCTACGCATGGAGGAATTAGTAGAGGTCTGAGAGCTGGCAGCAGGGGTCTGTCACATTCTTATATAATTCTGTAGTTCTATAGAAGAAGAGGGGGTGAAGTATTGCTTTGCTATTAGTCCTAAGTGATAGTGACATAGAAATTCTGTTCCACAAATAAACTACAGAGTCTCAGTGAATTTCATAGTGGTGCAACGTCAGCCTATTTTCCCTGTCTCCTTTTTGTGATAGGTTCCTTTCTGTCAGCTCTTTAAGCAGGAGACAGGAAACACAGTTTTAAACTTTATGTCATAGGAAAGAAACACTGGGAATTCTGCATACAATATACACAGATAATGCACAGAATTATATAAGCGTATGTCAGACCCCTTTCTGTCAGCTCTTTTAAGCAGGAGACAGGAAACAAAGTTTGAAGCTTTATGTAATAGGATACGCTGGGAATTCTGCATACAGTACACACAGATAATGTGTAGACAATTAATGTAAGTCAGAAAACTTTTATACTATTGCAGCTAACGATCATATGGATGTATCTGTTATATTTCTGCATATCTTTGGTTACAGTTATATTTTCAGCAGACATTATAATTTCAACAGTACTTTATGCATGGAGGAAACAGTAGAGGTAAGAGAGCTGGCACGAGGAGTCTAACACAAGCTTATATAATTCTATAGTTCACAATATGTCGGCCACGCTGACCTTATGTCGCATTTCTCTGTTATCCATCCTGGAAAATTTTGAAAAACTTGGTGCTACCATTTGAGGGTGTGTCCTTATACAATTTAATACTATTCAATTAATATGGTGAGTTTCAGACTGTATGGAATACACCCCTTTGACGATTAATGGCACAATGCAGCATTTTAAACATAGATAATGTAGGACTGTCATTTCATACAAGGACAATATGTAGTACAACAAACTTATCAGGTCCTCTCCAAATGCTAAAATGTTGTCTGCCTACAATTACCACTAGGGGGGGCACAATGAGCAGGTTTTTATATCTGCGATGAACACAATAATAAAACCATTATTATTTTTTCTTTTTTTTCTTTTGAACTGCCCCTAAAGTTTATCCATGGGACAACCCATTAAATATTGAATACAACTAAATAAAGCCATGCCATTCACAATAAATAATAACAAATAACAAATAAATAAGTAAACAAATAAATAAATAAGTAAATAAATATACACACTGTCAGTGCCTCGTATGGCTGTAGGCACTTGGTTGCTGTATATGTGTGCCCACCTCTACTTTATGTACAGGATAAAAGATTTCAGGAGGATCTGTTCCATATTACTCATATATATGCAGATTCCTCACACAATGGATGCAGCGGAACAGGGATTGTGCCTAATTCACCACTGCATTAAAGATGATAGATGGGGGTGGGAAGAGGAGCTGCTGATCATAAAGATGATTGCCAGTATAAACTATTACCTGGATTTCCTATTGAGAAGTTGATGAGTTTGTTGTTGATGATCAGTCAGACCAATTTAACTCAATAACCGGCGAACCCTTTCTAGTGGAGGAGATGATAAATCCACACTGGGAGGAGAAAGATGAAGAAAATAATGAGCACTTGTGCCTTGTAAATTCATCTAAGGCAGCAAAATAGCAATGATGGACTGAGGTACCAGAGGTCTCATCAGAAGAAGGTCAGCCAAAAACTACAACGTACATCCTGCCATGGGTGTAACTATAGCTACAGAAGTTTCTATGGGGCCCAGAGGTTGGGGGGGGGGGCGGAATGTTGTACTGTTTGTGGAGAATAACAATATGGTACTGTTATGCATACCTTTAATTATTGCTACTTATGCTGCTGTTTTCATTTTCTGACACTGGGTGGTTACAGCCCTACCTTATTTTGCTAAGGAGCCCTATAAATTATAGTTATGCCACTGCAATATTAATACATCTAAACTAACAAAGCATCACCTTTCTCCACAAGTGAGAAGATTCTCAGACAATTGATTTGGTATCATTAATAACATTGTTTAAAAGGAAAGTTTTGGAAGTTTGCAATTTTTTTATTGTCTCTACTTGACTACATAAAGGACCACCATGAAAGTCTCCACCAGGGTTGTTACTCAGACCTATGAGCTATAAGCATGCCACAATATATCTACAAATTTTATATTAATATATAAACAAGCAGATTCACGTTTCAGAAGTCTGGGATAGATGGGTGACAACCTCCAAAAAGTTCAGTCACACTGGTCGTCACTCTAGTTGTCACATAGTTTGGATAGAAACCTTTAGAAGTCCCATTTGGTCAAGTTGTTAATAATCCCACCTAGGGAGCAGTAACGTTTTGAAAAACTTAATTCGGCAACTTCGCCAAAGTTAGCCAAGAAATTTGATTAGTTATAAATTAATTAGTCACAAATTGCTTTATATCAGGTATACCCAAGCCACTCTACCTTATAGTACAGCCACACAGAGCGGCTGTGCTGTGGGCAGGTTGAGGCCAAGCTGAGGTGAAAACTCATGTGACCTATTAGTCCGCAGTTGCCTTTCATTTAATTGTTAATGGCTACACAGCAACTTTAATTCACATTTAAAGTGCTCTCCTGCCTTAGAGTTGGGAGCTATTCTTCTGCCATCTGCTTTTCCTCCTTTTCCACATCATCTAATATTGATGACAATATGTCATCAGGAACATCCAGCTTCTCCTATTTCTGCATTTTGCTGACTTTTCTAGCACATGAGACTTTTAAAGATGAATAGGAAGAATAAATAAGAGGATAGTCATCATTAAGATCTGGACCCCCTAAGGGGTGCAGATTGGATGGTATTGGTTGGCATTCTGGCACTGGAATAGTAAAGGCTGCCATCTTGGTATTTAATTACACATATGGCTGACATAGGAATAAGTAAATGTAGGAATAATATACATAAAACTGCAGTCTCCCTACATTCTCCTTGCAGGGTGGCTGCTCTCTCCCTGCACTCTCCCACTTCAATATTCTTCTATTAATAATTTTCAGCAGCAGTTTCCCTAGCACATTAGTGCTAGTCATGGCTCTCTCCATGCTTAGCTCACAGTGAAATGGCAGAGACCATGCAGGATGAGGGTTTTAAAGGGCTGTGATATCACATCTGATGGCTATCTGCCAATTGATTAGCTGCATGACATTAAGAGTGATCTCATGTTCCAAGGCTTTTTACTTTCATTTTGTAACACATGCTGCCACCATTTTAGAAAAAAAAACTGATTTGTTATCACGAAGCATGAGGAAATTTGGATTCATTGCAAATTGAAGTTTTCCTAAACTTTAGACAAAATTCAGATTTGAATGCTTCACTCAACACTAATCTGACCCATTGGTTGTCACCCAGCTCTTCCAAACCAACAATTCCTCATTGTGCTGTGATGCATTATCAACTTTGATGACAGTTGGATGGTAAAGAAAGCTACAGTATTAACCACTTGTGGTGTAGTAAAGGGGTTCTTTGATATTCTTACATGAATGGTCTATCCTTCAGATCGGTCATCAACATCAGGCACGGGACTGACTCCAGCCACCGCCACCGTCCTGCAGTAATTGCCTCAATGTTGGAATCACATAGGTCCATCCATTGTTTATTGGACATTGCTGGTAACTGCAGTGTTGCTTCCATTCATTTTAACCTCCACTGTTCGGATATTGATGACCCCTTTGGATCTATGAATAAAGAAAAGACATAGAAGTTGAAAAATATATATAGTACACAATGTGTTCTACTGAATTCCTGGGTCATGCTCCACACCCTTAGGTCTTTCCCTAGGCATAATGCAATGCATAAGGTCTACCTGGACTGTTCCATTATAAAGCATACCCTCCCTGCAGCCCTAGGGCTTTTATTTTTACTGATATTTCCTGGCCAGCGTTTATCCACCAGTCAGATTTTTATTAATTTAGGTTGGACAGATTGGTTTTAAAAAATATTCTATGTCTTCCTCTAATGTCCTTTCGGTTCAATGACAAAATCTGTGAGGAATGCATCACCCAGGGCTGGAATCATAAAAGCTTTGGCCTCCTGCATTCATTTTTCATTTGTTGCTTTGCATTTGATTCTATAGAAACCTAAGGTAGAGATCTTACATAAATACATTACATGAGAAACTGGAGATCGAAAAGGGAAAATGCCATGTGGGAGTTAACATATGGCCCCCCTATACTGTAGATCCAGGAGAGGCTCAGATGTGTTTAGTGAACACCCAGTGGGCCACAAGTAGTCACTAATGAATAATTCTGGTTGATGTAATATATTTCTAACATTACATTATTGTAATTCATACAGCTATCTGCGTGATATATGGTAGCTTGTGGTTCTCCAGAGTCAGAGATTCTCTTCAGTGTCATACACTGAAGAAGGTAGGTCCATAACATCACACTAGGGTCCCTATTTTAGTGCTACCACCCAGGACGTAAGAGGAAACTATCAGCAGGAACAACCTTATTTAGCCTTGCATTCTACCTGATAGGGCCATCCTGCTGACTAAAATGATAACTGCCTTGTGAAAATCAGTTTGGCCAAGAAAAAAAATAAAGACTTTTATTATTTATTCAAAGGAGGGCACCAATACACTGGGGGTAATGGTCTGCCCCTGCCAGGTATTATGTTTATATAGGTTTATAAGGCTGAATGAACCTGATGACAGTTCTTCTTTAAAGTCCTTGACTACTTAAGCCCCCCGCCCCACCCACCCATGTATTTGTTTGACCTTTAGACAACTTTTACAATGTAGTTCCTCAGGAGAGGGAAGTCCTATGTAGATTTTCATCTCCTAATAGAGTGGATGGGACCAACTAAGACTTACCCTTTTTCTCTGAAATGCCCCATAAAGCCATATGGCCAGTCTCTAGGGTGTACTGTATATATGTCACTGCTACTCTTTGATTCCTAGAAACCCTCACCCAATTACCTTTAGGTTCTATTTCTACCATTTAGGGTTGTCTTTCTCAAAATAGATAAGTCAAATATAATTTTTTTAACAGTCAACTACAGCCTAACATACCTATAGGAAAAAAAAAACATACCTTCTCCTAGCCACACTGTTTTGGTTCCCTGACTCCATTCAGCAGTCTTTGAGTCTTCAAATTGTAAGCTTCTGGATGGAGAGGGTAACATGCAATGCTGCAGCCAATGACTGGCCTCAGCAGTGACATGTCTCCAAATGGCTCGGAACCCAAGAATGGCATGATGTTTGGAGACATGTTACTGCTGAAGCCAGCCAACTCATATTAAAACTCTGAATAAGTGGTGAGGGAGTCAAGATTCTAAATTTCTCTCGAATGTTTGAAAGAAGTTCTCATCGGTATAATAAGAATCACTTCAAATATGTTTGGGTAGAATTTTTCCTGAGAAGATAGAGTGAGAAAGAAAGAATTAGAGAAAGATTTTCCAAGTGCTTTTGATTCAAAAATTTTTAGAATTGATTTGTACTTGAATCAAAATTCTTGGCTGATCTGGTTGAACAGGACTGAATTGGAATCTCCGTAGTGTATTCCCAGTAAAACATGGACTCATTCCTACTGTTTAGGACGGCATCAATCTACTGACAGGTTCCTTTTAAGAATTATGGTGATTTGCAACTGATGTTACAAAAGACATATCTATGGCTCAGTTGCTGGTCAACACTTGAGTCCTAAAATTGGCCCTGATCAGGTCCATAAGGATTGCATGTTTTTCTCGTGCTTGCTTAGATCTCTTTTAGGTTTAACTCCCACATTCCATTAAATGGGTTTCCTATGAGTGCAACTGGAAAAATACACGGATTATATTGGACCCATATAAATATTGTCTCAAAAGTAGTCAATGACTGTAATCAGAGAGAATTGATTGGCTCAATTCATTTTAGCACCCCTTACTGTCTAGCATCATATCACCTATGTACATCCAACATATAACTCTACTCTGGTCTCTAACCAAACACATTTGTACTAAGCAAAAGGCATAAAAGGAAAATTGATAGAAAGCAGTAAATAAAATATTATAGATTTCAATTTTAAAACAAGCTATTACCCAGAGGAGATGAATAGGAAGCAAATGGCAATAAACACTAAGAGATAAAGACAGGCTGTTCCTGGGGGACAGGAGGTGAATGAGAACACCATCTGCCGAGCCAGGCCTGGAACATATTCTTAGAAAGCTCTACAGTAATGTCTTTCAGGCTTTTCCCATGGACTCCCGCACAACAGCTTTCACATATAATTCACAAAGTCAAAGCTACGACGTTTGTAGTAGAAATTACATTTAGAAAATTAGCTTTTGCATATGTGTTAGATTTCTTTAAATGAAGTATGAGTAGTTGGAGACCTTGGGGCTTCAGAATTGCCCTTTATAGCAGTAGGCTGCATTGATAGACCAAGGCTGAAATACAACACTTTTGATCCTTATTTAGGATGATATTTGATATTTATGGGGTTTTAAAGTTAGGAAGACAACATTTGTGGAATTTAGGAGGTTGTGATACAACTGTCATGAGTTTCTGAAGGCTTAGATACAAGTGTTCTTCCTTAGAGTTCTTCTTGGCTCAAGATATCCCCAAATGAGTGGTTCAAGATGACCAGTTTTGAAGAACAGACAAAATAAAAGATGAACCAGTTTACAGATTTTGGAAGTCAAGGTGATACATTTATGGATGTTGGAGGTTGATAAAAAAAAGGTTCATCAAATTTTTTTAGTGGACTTGTGTAATATGTGCTTCATTACATTTGTTCTTGGGTCGGTCTGTGCAGAGAAAATTGGTGCAAGCTATAAAAAAAACTGTATTACTGCGATGAGTTTTGGGAGAATAGCAAATGTTTATTCTTTCAAAGCTGGAAAATGATGCCTGTGTTATCTGAAGGTTGACAAATATTGTTCATATACTGTAGGTTGATGAAGGCTAAATTAAAATGTTTATGGGATTTCAGAGTTTAGAAATTTGCTGGTTTTAGTAGTTGACAAACGAGATTTGTGGGTGTTGTTGGTTGGTATTTTACATTCATGGGATTCCTAAGTTTATTATATTTGTGGGACTTAGAGTTTGGGAAACAAAGTTCATGGCAATTGGTTGGTTGAGAAGCAGGAGTCATAGAGTATTTGTGGTTCAGATATGCCAGTCATGGGATTTTCAGGAGTTGGAGTAGCCTTGCAGTTCTTTTTTGCAGACCACAGCCTGATTCTTGATGGCAGTGCCCAAATCTTCCTGAGCCTAGTGATGGTTTCCCAGGAGAACTTAAGTTACCATTAATTATGGGAGGGTGCCTGAGCAATATATTGCAGTTCTCTAGTTCCTGCAAGAGTGAAATGTTTGTCTAGCCTGTACAGACTTTTGCCACTTTCCTTGATTTTGACCCTCTATTGCCTGATGTGACTTCAGCTTGATCTTTGTACTGACCCAGAGCTGCCCTCAATGATTTTAGACTGTTGATCAGATTTCACTTATGCTGCCTTCCTGACTTCAACTTGTCACTAACTACGGCTTTGCCTGATCCTTTGATATTCCGCACCCGTGTCTCTTGACTCCATGGGTCAATGGTCACTTGACCAACATCAAAATTAGGAAGTCGTCATAATAAAGGGACTCAACTATGTATGTACTGGAGATCTAGGTTATGACCTCCATAGCTTTGTCTTAATTTAGTCTGTAGATAGTGTTCATATTATGGGAACCAACACTACACTGAAAATGTTTCTGCAGGGAAACTAAAGATTGACATTACGGTTCCTTTACAGAGACCTATGACTAGAATATCAGAGAATATCCGCAATATGAAAAGGATTTTTTTTAAACACTAAAACTAATAATATGTTGTTTCATGAGCTCCAAACTTTTTTATTCATCCTGGCAGCAATGTCGTAGCTGGTACAGGTGCACTTTTATGCTGTGATATGAAATTAAGTTTCACTTGTGTATCTATTTAACCTAAGAAAAAAATAGAATAAGTTGGCAATAAAATTGCAGGTATTCAATTTAGACTGCCTTGAATGCACCCTGTAATATCCACCGCAATGCACGTGTTTGTCTAGTTTGTCAAGGCAACGGCCAATATTTGCTCAGCTTTGGCAGGCACTGGGTAAACGCTACAAAACAACTCTTTAGAGAACATCCAATTGTATTATTTTGGCTGAAGGCGAAGATGTTGGCAACGTTACAAACCAATATCACATACAAAGCATTTAACATCAGAACAATAATCATAGGAACGTGCAGCTATTTCTTCATTCCATCATTGAACACATTACCTACAAGAACGGGAGAAGAAGCAAGTAAATTAGTGAGAGGAAGAACAAAGGATTGATTGGATGAATGTTCCAAAGAACGAATGAAAGAGCAGACAAATGAATTCATGAATACACGATTGTTTGATTGATTGATTGATTGATTGAATGAATAAATAAATTAATTAATGAATTAATTAATTAATGAATCAACAAATGAATAATGAGGCAGCAAAATAATATTACTGGACTAAATTGACAAATAGAATGAATGAAAGAATAAACAAATGAATACATGATTAATTGAATGAATGAAAGAATGAGTGGATTAACCCCTTCACGCTATATGACGAGTATACTCGTCATGGAGCACTGCTATTTAACGCTCCATGACGAGTATACTCGTCATTACATTAAACTGTCACCATGTCTGCTGACATGGTGACAGTGCTGAGACCCCGGCTGTTACTTACAGCCAGGGGTCTCAGCTTACCAGCCCGGGACCAATGGGGGCGGTCCCGGGCTAGTGATCGCTGTGATTGGCTAGTCTATACAGACTAGCCAATCACAGTGATGCAATGCTTTTTAATGTTAAAAAAAAAAAAAAAATATTTTTTTCAAAATGTATATACTATATACACCCCCCCACCCCAGATCGCTATTTTTAGCCATTTTTCAGGGGGGGTGGGGGGAGTGTAATGTGCGGCGGGCGGGCGGTATGGCGGCGGCATTGCCGCCGCATTGATTTTCAGGATGGCCGAGCGGGTGAAGCAGAGTATCAGCATACAGCTGATACTCTGCTTCAAACTGCTGACATCGGTGCTGGCGCCGATGTCAGCAGTTTAACCCCTTCCATGCCACGGTCCATAGGGACCGCGGCATGGAAAGGGTTAACAGGGAGGGAGCTCCCTCTCCCATCGGCGCTGCGGTGCGCTGGCAGCGCCGATGGTGTGGGCTGAAGAGGGGGAGGAAGCTCCCTCCCCCTTCCATCGGGACGCTGTTCTGCTCTGGCAGCGTCCCGATGGTTACCATGGCAACCAGACGCTTTCAGAAGCGTCTGCTTGCCATGGTGTAAGCTAAGCCTCATCAGGCTCCTGCTAAAGGCAGGAGCCTGACAAGGCTTAGCAAGAATGAAAATACACTGCAGTACACTATACAGTGTACTGTAGTGTATTATAGAACAATCAGACCCACTGGTTCTTTAAGAACCAAGTGGGTCTGAGTCTAAAAAAGTGTAAAAAAAAAGTTAAAAAAAAAAGTTAAAAAAAGTTTTAAAAAAATCCTATTTTTCCCCCCAAAACTCAAATTTAAAATTAGTAAAAAAAGAAAAAAAATACCCCAATCATGTTAGGTATCGCCACGTTCGTAACAACCTGCTCTACAAAAATATCACATGCCCTGACCCCTCAGGTGAACACCGTAAAAAAAATAAAATAAAAACAGTGTCAAAAAAGCCATTTTTTGTCACTTAACATCACAAAAAGTGCAATACCACGCGATCAAAAAGGCGTATGCCCCTTAAAATAGTACCAATCTAACCGTTACCTCTTCCCGCAAAAAATGAGCCCCTACCTGAGACAATTGCCCAAAAAATAAAAAAAACTACAGCTCTCACACTATGGAGAGACTAAAACATGATTTTTTTGTTTAAAAAATGATATTATCGTGTAAAACTTAAATAAATAAAAAAAACTATACATGTTAGGTATCACCACATCCGTAACAATCTGCTCTACAAAAATATCACATGAGTTAACCCCTCAGGTGAACACAGTAAAAAAAATAAAATAAAAACAGGGTAAAAAAAGCCATTTTTGTCACTTTACGTCACAAAAATTTTAATAGCAAGCGATCAAAAAGGCGTATGCCCCTCAAAATAGTACCAATCTAACTGTCACCTCTTCCCGCATAAAATGAGCCCCTACCTGAGACAATTGCCCAAAAAATAAAAAAACTACAGCTCTCAGACATTGGACAGATTAGAACATGATTTTTTTGTTACAAAAATGATATTATTGTGTAAAACTTAAATAAATAAAAAAAACTATACATGTTAGGTATCGCCACGTCCGTAACAACCTGCTCTACAAAAATATCACAGGAGTTAACCCCTCAGGTGAACACAGTAAAAAATAAAAATAAAATCTGAGCCAGAACAGCCATTTTTGGTTACCTTGCCTAACAAAAAGTGTAATATAAAGCGATCAAAAATCATATGTAACCCAAAATAATATCAATAACACTGTCACCTTATCCCTTAGTTTCCAAAATATGGGCACTGTTTGGTTGTTTCTACTGTAGGGGTGCATCAGGGGGGCCTCAAATGGGACATGGAGTCTGAAAACCAGTCCAGCAAAATTTGCCCTCCAAAAACCATTTGGCGCACCTTTCCTTCTGCGCCCTGCTGTGCGCCCATACAGTAGTTTACAATCACATGTGGGGTGTTTCTGTAAATCGCAGAATCAGGGTAATAGTTTTTGAGTTTTGTTTGGCTATTAACCCTTGATGTGTTACAGGAAAAAATGGATTAAAATGGAAAATCTGCCAAAAAAAGTGAAATTTAGAAATGTCATCTCCATTTTCCTTTAAATCTTGTGGAAGACATAAAGGGTTAACAAAGTTAGTAAAATTAGTTTTGAAAACCTTGAGGGGTGTAGTTTCTAAAATGGGGTCATTTATGGTGGTTTCTATTATGTTAACCCCACAAAGTGACTTCAGAACTGAACTGGTGCTTAAAAAAAATGGTTTTGGAAAATTTCTTAAAAATTTTAAGAATTACTTCTAAAATTCTAAGCCTTCTAACGTCCCCAAAAAATAAAATTATATCTACAAAATGATGGTAACATAAAGTAGACATATGGGAAATGTAAAGTAATTACTATTTTGTGAGAAATCACAATGTGCCTTAAAAGCAGAGACATTCAAAGTTTGAAAATTACAATTTTTTCCAAATTTTCTGTAAATTTAGGATTTTTTAATAAATAAAGGTGATTTATATTGACTCAAATTTACCACTGTCATGGAGTACAACGTGTCACGAGAAAACAATCTCAGAACGGCTTGGATAAGTAAAAGTGTTTCAAAGCTATTACCACATAAAGTGACACATGTCATATTTCCAAAATTTGGCCTGGTCCTTAAGGTGAAAAATGGCTATGTCATGAAGGGGTTAATACATGAAAGGCCCACAAAACAACATGGTTGGATGAAATTGACAAATAGAAAAATTTATAAAAGAACAAATAAATTAATGAATAATGATTGACTGATGGAATGTATGAATAAAGGAATAAGTTCATTAATGAATGATATGCCAGCAAAACAACACTGATGACAAAAGAATGAATGAATGAAAGAACAAACAAATGAATATATAGATAGCTGTCAATCATCAAAAACCCCTTCATGCCATTTTTCACCTTAAGGACCAAGCCAAATTTTGTAAATCTGTCATATGTCACTTTATGTGGCAATAGCTTTGGAACACTATTACTTATCCAAGGCATTCTGAGACTGTTTTCTCATGACATATTGTACTTCATGACAGTGGTAAATTTGAGTCAATATAAATCACCTTTATTTATTTAAAAAAATCCTAAATTTATGGAAAATTTTGAAAAATTTGTAATTTTCAAAATTAGATTTTCTCTGCTCTTAGAGGCAGATAGTGATTCCTCACAAAATAGTTATTACTTTACATTTCCCATATGACCAAAACCATTTTTTAAGGACCAGTTCAGTTCAGTCACTTTGTGGTGCTTACATAATAGAACTATATAGCCAAGATCCCCTATAGGGTAATCCTCGGGGTGTTAATATATACAAAACCAGTTTGATCACACCTTTGATCAACAAAATTTGCCCCTTTAGGGATTCCCTAGGATTATGTAGATAAGACTTAACTTTTATTAGAAATGTATAAATAACAAATATTGCACTCAAAAATATTAAAACTGTCAGCCGGCAGCTGTGCCCTATTGGTACTAACACCCACGTGTTGTGGGTATAATTAGGTAGCCAGGAGTCACCTTTTTATGAGGATATATTTTTATAGATACTATGTGACAACATATAGTTGGGGAATGGTAATAGCCCTTAATTCTGGAACATAGTATCATTAATAATAGAGGTTTAGAACTGTTGAGCCTATAATAGTTACTTTTGTTATAATTGCACTACAAACAGGCTTTCTGTTCGTTGTATCGCTGTGTGCTGCCACTATGCACACAGCGATCAATGCCTGGGCTGTATGAGAGAGTCTGCCTTATTTCAGGTCAGAGCCCTCTATGTAGGCTATTTTCACAGTTCACTACTAACCTCTATTAGAAAAGGCTGGTCGTGCAGCAGCAATGGTTGTGTTGATAATGCTGCCTATGTTTTAATAAGACCGGGGAGCTGCTTCCCCAACAGAGCAGGCTTGTATAGCGGTTCGCATGCCACTGAGGGACACTGGAGCGTTACAGTCACGTGGTGCGTGACCGCTCCGAACTGTCCGTCAGCCTGTCCTGCGTGTGAACCTGCAAGTGCGCGATATGTGATCGACGCTAGGTACCGTCTGTGTAACTGATCGGGGACACCTTTCCCCCGATCAGTGAAAGATCGGTACTACAAACTGGCTCTGTATCCGGGAGATCGCGGGTCTGTGCGGTCACGTGATACGTGATCACCGCGATTTGTTTGTCTCCCTGTACAGCGCCAGCCAGGACAATGCCTCGCTCTGTATGCTGTTTCCCTAAGCAGCGCTAGCACAAACCTTTGCCTCACTCCATAAATAGCTACAATAGGACTTTGCTGCCAACTGTCTAAAACCTGATGTCTATCACCCTATCCCAACATGTTTCACCACTCTGCGTGGCTTCGTCAGGGGGGTGGGTATCGCTATACAGCATACAGAGCGAGGCATTGTCCTGGCTGGCGCTGTACAGGGAGACAAACAAATCGCGGTGATCACGTATCACGTGACCGCACAGACCCGCGATCTCCCGGATACAGAGCCAGTTTGTAGTACCGATCTTTCACTGATCGGGGGAAAGGTGTCCCCGATCAGTTACACAGACGGTACCTAGCGTCGATCACATATCGCGCACTTGCAGGTTCACACGCAGGACAGGCTGACGGACAGTTCGGAGCGGTCACGCACCACGTGACTGTAACGCTCCAGTGTCCCTCAGTGGCATGCGAACCGCTATACAAGCCTGCTCTGTTGGGGAAGCAGCTCCCCGGTCTTATTAAAACATAGGCAGCATTATCAACACAACCATTGCTGCTGCACGACCAGCCTTTTCTAATAGAGGTTAGTAGTGAACTGTGAAAATAGCCTACATAGAGGGCTCTGACCTGAAATAAGGCAGACTCTCTCATACAGCCCAGGCATTGATCGCTGTGTGCATAGTGGCAGCACACAGCGATACAACGAACAGAAAGCCTGTTTGTAGTGCAATTATAACAAAAGTAACTATTATAGGCTCAACAGTTCTAAACCTCTATTATTAATGATACTATGTTCCAGAATTAAGGGCTATTACCATTCCCCAACTATATGTTGTCACATAGTATCTATAAAAATATATCCTCATAAAAAGGTGACTCCTGGCTACCTAATTATACCCACAACACGTGGGTGTTAGTACCAATAGGGCACAGCTGCCGGCTGACAGTTTTAATATTTTTGAGTGCAATATTTGTTATTTATACATTTCTAATAAAAGTTAAGTCTTATCTACATAATCCTAGGGAATCCCTAAAGGGGCAAATTTTGTTGATCAAAGGTGTGATCAAACTGGTTTTGTTTACATAATAGAAATCACCATAAATGACCCCATTTTATAAACTACACCCCTCAAGGTTTTCAAAACTGATTTTTCAAACTTTGTTAACCCTTTATGTACTCCACAAGATTTAAATGGAGTCTTGGACTGCGGGGATCAGATCCTTTCAGCTGGCATTAGGATCCTGTAGTTGGCTAGTCTGTACAGACTAGCCAATCAGAGTGATCGCTGGCCCAGGACTGCCCTCATTGGTCTCGGGCCAGCTAACTGAGACCCCTGGCTTTATGTAACAGCCGGGGTCTCAGCGCTGTCACCATGTCAGCAGACATGGTGACAGTTTAATGCCATGACGTGTATACTCGTCATGGAGCACTAAGTAGTAGTGCTCCATGACGAGTATATACATGAAATAGCGTGAAGGGGTTAAGACTCTCTATGGGAACATTATTTGGTTGCTGTATATCATTCACTATATGTTGGGTTGCATGCCAATGTGCCCTTCCTTAACTTTCCTCTCCTCCCTGGACATGTACTGATATTTTGGTCAAGAGATGACCAACATTTCAAAGCAACATGACGTTGTGATATTGTGTCATGAGATGTCTATCCTTATATGAGTTTATGTGCTGCCACGCAGTGGTTATGTTGTGAATTGCATTCTGTAAAGGGCTTTGATAGCATAATATTGGATTGAACTGGTGTAATGGAAAACTGGAATCCTTCACCAAATTAGAGCAAAGATAAAGTTGCTACATCTGCATGACATTTTTGTTTGGGCACTACATAGCAGTATTATTTGTTTTTTTTTTACTGAGATTAGGAGGGTCAATGGTTCTCCATTTTCTCAAAAGCAGTCCCTTTATATTACGTTATTCAGTATTCATGGAATAATGCCAATAAATATGAAATTGTTCGCCATGGTAATGATTCCAACAAAGTGATAGACTTCCATTTGATCGGCTTAAAACATCTTTCATAAGCCAAGTGGTAATGGAAGGAGCACTTACACAGAGAAGATTGCTGGAGCTGTAGATTTGACAACCAACCATGCATGAATGTGACACTAGCAGGTTGGCGGAAAAGTCTTGTCAGTTGAGTCCATTAATGCAGCTAAAAACATGTAATCAAGTCAACAAGATATCTGGTGCCGTAGGGTGAGTGGGCACCTTTGGATTGAGGCATTCATTCTTCTCAAGCTGTCTTTCACCTGTCAGACACAGCAATGCACAAGATATTAAGTGTTGGAAGATAAGTGGAGCTTAAGAAGAGCATTTATACACTTATGCAGTGACATCCATGACTGGTCTTAAAGGAAATGTAAAGGACAATGTTGGCTGAATTGAAAATGAAGGGCGTTATAATACGTTGTGGACTGTATTATTAAGTATCGTATGAAGAGATGCTTCTATTATTCCAAAGAATGATGGGAAACATCTAAGAAGGTTCCCAAAAATGGAGATATGTGAGATAAAATAGAGCAAGTAGTTAAGGACTTGGCTGCAGGTAAGCTAAGCGGAACTATTCAATGTCAAGCAGCAGCTGCAAAGGAAAATGCCAACTTGGATGCATCAAATAAGAGATCAAAACTAGAGACAAGGAAATAATTTTGTAAGAATCATCTCATCAACCCACAGTGGGTTGTCTCTGATACTGAGGATGGACCCACTTGATTAACGGGTTGGACATCTCGGCCAGCCCTGACAACCTTGCACTTGTTCTACTTCTCTGAGTTAGCGGCACAATCACAGAGGCTCTGTTTCTGCTGCTGGAGCAATGACTGGGTAATGGTATATGAACAGCTTGCTGAAGCAGAGCCTCTGTGCTTACACCAACACTTGACACCACCAGCGCTCAGCAAAAATAATAAGGAACAATGTCACCTTATTGTTCACATGATGCTGATAGGGAACAGCTTTCCCCATTGTGTAACGTTCCAAGACTTGAGCAACCCTCTAAGGCTTACCTTAGAAATGAACAAATTGACTCTACCAACTCAGAATTTGTTCCTAATTTCCACCAAAATTTGTATTCTGTATTTTGGTGAATCACAGAGAGAAGTAGAAACACCTAGATGTATCACTTATTACTTAATACTTGTTAAGCTTCACTAAATGAGACATGCATGCCAGTTCTTCTTCCAAAAGAACAAGAGTACTGTGTGTCTGAAGAGAAAAGTACCCTGGTTAGCTGAGTTGCCTTGACAGTACTCTTGGAGATGTTCTTTCTCATCAGAAAGACCAATAAGTATACATGAGAAGTATTGTGGTCCAGCCAATGCAGCTCTGCCTTTCTGGGAAACATATATTTAATTTTAAGTATATTACATCTGCTGGCCTCAGAAAGGCTTCTTTTTATTTTTGGAGGGAAACCCAATTTGAATATCTGCCTCAGAAATCTAAGATATGTAAATAAGTTTCCTTCCAAAAAGAAATGACTGAGGGGGATATTTATTAACTAATATAAACAATAGTGGCGTAATAAAGTCACAGATTTTATTGTGCTCCATTTGTGCAGCAAAATCTATGACTTTTACCTGCTCACAGCAGTAGGTTGGCCAGCAGGTCCTGCTCATTTTTCATTTTCCACACTGGTTTTTGACACGGAAAATTGTTTAAATCTACGCGAGCAAGGGGACTGGCATAGATATGTCTGTTACTTGGCCTGCTGGTGTAAGCGATCTTGATCAAGGTGATCTTCATCTACTAATACGTTTTAGAACAAAATGTGTGTGCTATGGATATTTTAGCTCATTCTCCATCCCTCTGATGTTCTCCATAATTGTGGCTGCGCTCATCCTTTTGTGACATAAGGGCTGTCCTGTTTGAGTGGTGGGCGCCACCCAGGGGCCGATCAGGTCCCAGTGTTTAGGAATGCCGAGTGGTGATGTGGCCTGATAGTTTTGTGTCACGGTGCTACGACCTGGGCACTGTCACTCCCCAGAGCTAGGCTCCATAGCAACAAAAGAGTGGTAGTTGGTGGAATAAGTAGAGTCCAGACTTGGTGAAGTTTAACGGTTCTACTTGAACAAACTTGCAATAAACTTGTGTCATCCAAGCAATACTCGATCTTTCTCTTGGCTCCAGCAGGCTTAGGGTAAAGTGGCAGGTATACTTGAATACTTTGCTTTCGCTCTCTGCTGCAGTGCTAATCTCTTGCTTCAGTCTAGTTACTGGACTTTCTAGAGGTTCTGGTACCGTTGAGTGGGGTGTCTTTGGCTGTTAACCCCCTCACAATGCTCAGTCTATGAACTGCACGGAGTCAGTGTGCTCTACAAACTGCTTCCCCTGGAAGATTCCTACAGCAGGAGGAAAGACTGTTCCCTCACTGCATCATGTTGTCTAGTCTCATTCCAACTACAGCTACAACTTCCTGCAACCCTTTCCTTGGTAGGATGCGGGTCTAGCTCATTTCTGCCCAAAAGGGGGAAATGGAATGGTAATATTATTAAGGCACAGTATCAGAGGACCTGGAATTAAACAAACAAATGACATTCTCTGCTGGCCTTTAGAAACAGTAGCTAGGTGTAAGAAGGCAGTGTCCCCTTTGGGGTATTACATTTGTTGCTCTTCTTCTACTCTAACAACATGCTGTCTCACAGACACATCATGGGAGAGATGCTGCAGCTGCATGCCCTTCCTCCCCCTATTCTCTGTCTTCCATTCTAAGTTTTACACTACATAGATTTTTCGGGTGACAGAGGAGATCTTTCAACATGTAATCAAAGAAAAGGGAACTATATATAATGGAACAGTCAGTCCGAAGACCATTGTAATATGCTATGTTACAGAAAAGGATATCATGTGACTGATTGTGTCCTTTATATTACATTAGATGAAACCTTCGTAAAATGGGGATATAATGAGTTATTTTCCACCAGATTGCACGTAAACCTACTGAATTGCCAAGGGGTACTTTAATATGGCATTGATTTACTAAAAGATTCAGCACTGCTACATGTGTATAAGAAGGTAAAGGAGATATTAAAAGTCCATATTTGCTTTTTGGCACCCCAACCCCCTCATTCAGCATCAAAGCAAAGCACAATAAATGAAATTTGCCATTTCCCTTGGTACTGTAAGATACTCATAAAGACATTGCCAATCAATAAAGTGATGTATTGATTGCAAATCCATTTTATATGAAAGCTGGATCGGAATTACATGATGAATGTGACAAGGATCTAATTAAAATAGGCTGGAGGGATAAATCATTTCTTTGAGGGGGCCTTACCTCGCTTCCGGCGCCATAACATTTCAGTACAACACCTTGCTTTTGATTAAAAGTCCAGTTGGGAGCTTGGAGAATGGAAGTGTTCACCGAGCTAAACAAGAAAACTTGACTAGCCCTGGGCAAAAATGAAATGCATTTACACTCCAGCGTGTGACAAGAAATGTATGTGGCGATGGACGCCAACCAAGAATATGTTGGGAATTTTTTTTATTTATTTTTTTTTTTCAGAACATGATTTCAGGACTTTCTCCAAATGTGGTTTCTGGAGTTTGTGAGAACAGTAAATATACCAGACAGGAGTTTATAGCCCTTGTGAGGGTTCCCAACATAATCAACCAGCTTCTCTTGACATCTGTGATGTGCATGGATTGCAGCAGCTTTAATAAGAGCTAGTCAATGGAAAAATCTTCTTCAGAAGAAAGAAAAAGGCAAAAACTATAGATTTTTATTTTAAGAGCACTGTTTTATAGTGTAGTTATCTTCTGAGATTTTGAGTCCTTGTATTAAAAATTCACTGTAGAGGACAATCAAGATTCTAGGTAGCCTTGTATTTGGGGTACGTGCTTTTTTTTTTTTTTAAGGATCTCACATCACAACCATTGGGTGGCCACCTATAGCATAAACATCTCCTGACAGATTTCTACAGAATCATGTTTTCACAGCTGAAGATCTTGAGCCAGATATTTTGGGATATGTCGAGCCATGAGGAAAGATAAAGATGGACATATTTGTACTGTATATATGTAAAGTGTGTGGCTTTTTGGAAGGATGCAGGAACCCATACAGCTGATCAGAGAGGACCTTTCACAAGTTTGCATGGTAACATTCAAAAGCTTGCATGATAACATGATGGTCACCATTTTATCTGTACACCTTTACAGTACCTGTAAAAACTGTTGCAGAACCCAAAAATCTAAACAAGAATATGAGCAAACTGGACAATAGTATGACATGCAGAGAAGTTCCACCTACTCCAATTGTCCTGCCACTGCCTATAAATTCACATCCACAAACCATGAGTGATTATAAAATATACTATTTGCACTGTTTGTGCTGCCCTCCTGGGCAATTACATATGTAACAAACCTCAACTTGTCACCTAAATCATTAAATGGGTTTTGCCAAGTTCCAAAGTATCCAAGGGAGAAGACCATCTATTCAGTGGAGTCTTTCTGAGATTTCTAAGAACCCTACCCTACTAGTTCCCCTGATTGACTGGAGAAGTAGATCAAGCATGAAGCTGCTGTTCCATTCAATCTCTATGATACTATTTATCTGTTCCCTGCAGCTGGTTCTGGCTCATCTGTTACAGCACTCCACTCCCCTTGGGTCAACATGCACACCAACATGTCTGTGGATCACATGACACAAAGGAGACACATTACCACTGCAGAAGTCCAACTAGATGTTGCCACCAGATAGAGCAGGGATCTCAAACTCGTGGCCCTCCAGATGTTGCAAAACTACAACTCCCAGCATGCCCCAATAGCTGTAGGCTCTCCTGGCATGATGGAAGTTGTAGTTTTACAACAGCTGTAGGGCCACGAGTTTGAGATCTCTGAGATAGAGCAAAGTGTTGCAGTTGCAACGGGGAAGCAACAAAGCCTGAACCCAGTGGCAGGGGGAAGGTAAGTATGCTTAACTATGCAAATCTGTCCACAGGGAAGGGGGACTTTGGCTGAAAGGTCCTTGGAGATGAAAAACTCTGTTAAGGACTCCAATTTTCCATGATACATATGTAATACATTATAGAAACAAGCTAGCAAAATCCTTAAAGGCTGCAATTCACATCACAAACACTGGGTGGACACACAAAGACACCTATATCATAAACATCTCATGACAGAATACCGCAAAACATATTTTTAGAGCTGGAGATCTTGAGCCAGATATCATGGGATATTTTGAGCCATGAGGAAAGATAAAGATGGACATAGTTGTATGTACTGTATATGTAAAGTAATTATAAAGCAGCATTGCAGTCGAAAGGAAAATATTATATAAAAATACTGGGAAAAAGTATCATAAACAAAAATAATTTATATTACAGGTTTAATAGGATGAAATATGTGAAATCAAATCTTGTAACACATAATAAAACTGCTCTGTGAAAAAAAAATACTGAAATATTACTGATAAATACCTGTAACCACAGCCTAGAGAAAATATATATGGCAGGTCTTTTAATATTGCGCTCCTGATACAATCTAATCATCATTTTAGTGTGGGATGATAGTACAAACAATACCCGGCATGTAGAGACATTGTATTATTTATATTGTGTTTATGACTTGTCAAGCGATACCATCTTCACCTTAATATTGTGGATCTTTAAATCACGCTGACAGAATATAAATGTGCACAAGAATTTAGCAGATTTATATTGGTAGTGTATATTTATTAAGGAATTATGATAGTCTCACAGTAAAGATATCATCTACACACCACAATGCTATATACAAAGTGCACTACTCTTTTAATACAATGTCAAATTTAGGTCGACATTTTTTTTTGCTAATTCATTTCCACAGTTGCTATAATTCACTTCATAGACCTACATTTAGCTAATAAAATTCTAAATACCTTAAACCTCCACTAGATGGAGCTTTGGAGCATGATGCATACTGTGTTATTATTGAGCGCAACATATCAACAGTATGCAGTCAGCTCTTGGGCTCCCTCTAGTGGTGACTAAATTTTAACATTTATCTTGTTTCTACGGGAGATTTGCAGACCTTTATCAGACAAACAGAGCTCTGACCATTACTACAATGCACTGATAGAATATAAAAGAAGAATTTAGCAAACTGTATCAGTTTTATACCGCTTTGATAGTAGATATATGGAACTATGATAAAGCCTCGCTGTAAAAATCTGCATGCACCTCCATATTGTATACAAATGGTTCTACTTATGCACATCTTTTAATACAATGGCAATTTTAGATCCAAATTGTTTTGATAATTCATTGCTAAATACATTCATATAACTGTTACAGAGTTGACACTGAGCTCCAAATAAAATTCTAAATCATTGCACTCATCACTAGAGGGAGCTTTGGAGCTTGATTCATACTGAGTTATTATTGAGTTCAATGTATGAACAGTATTCAGTCAGCTCCTGGGCTCCCTCTAGTGGTGGCTCCCAGAATTTTTCAGAAAAACAGAGCTCTTATTAATATAAAGGTTTGCAAAGGAATCAATCTGCACATGATCTCAGATATATGTGGACTAAAAATATATAAGAAGACATTTTAATAAGTGATTGGCATTTTGGACAATATTGTTTTAGTGTCATGGTTCCCCTGGCTGCTGCTGCCTCCGTATGGCAGCAGCATCCAATGGGAAACAGAAATGCATCCCAGCTCTCATTGATGTCGGAGCCCTAGGCCAATGAGGATGTGCATTAGATTGGACTTGTGACTACGGTTTTGGCTTCTGACGTTCTGGTATCGTATGTGATCTACTGGTTCTGACTCTTTGGCGTGATTTGGTTTCTCGTTTGCCTCTTGTGTAATGTGTATGGTACTAAACACTTGGCTTTTGACCCTTTTTTGGTACGACTACTCTCATTTTGTTTGTCTGTTTGTCCCTGTTTGTTTGTCGCCCTTCACATTTTTCAGTATAGGGACCATCGTCCAGTTGTGGGTCACTGTCTAGGGTGATCAAGCAAGTAGGTAGGGATAGTGGGTCCCAGTAGTTCAGGGCTGCTTGCATGTGACGGTAGTCGTTATCCTAATATTTAGTTTTTGTTAGAGACCCAGTTGTAACAGGCTGAATAATTACAAGTCAGAGGCATGAATGAATTATTGCCTTATTAACGAGCCATCAGTTCAATGATGTTAATTAGCTAAAAAGTGCCTCTCGTTAATGGTGGCTGTAGATTACATGTGGTGAGGTTTTATTGCAACTCATTGATATGTCACTGAAGGCATTTACTTGGAGATTTTCTCCTCTTCCCCTATCATCACGATAGTCAACAACGATTTAAAGGAACATTCAGGTCAAAATATATTTTGAGTGTTAAGTCTAGTGTAAAGCCTGATGACAATGGCATAGTGATCCTTCATATTATTTAAAAGGGTTTTCCAAGACTTTTATACTGATGATCTATCCTCTGGATAGGTCATCAGTATCTGATCACGATGATCCAACACCCGGGACCCCCGCCAATCAGCTCTTTGAGAAGGAAGCGGAGATCGCAGTAGCATAGCGGCCTTCTCCCTACTCACCAAGTACAGCGCCATCTACTTAATAGTGGCAGTTCTTGCTATTACTGCTCAGCCCCATTTATTTCAACGTGGCTGAGCTATGCCTAGACCATGTGACTGATGAACGTGACTTCACATGGCCTAGGCGCAACTCAGCCCCATTGACGTGAATGGGACTGAGCATGCTATACCAAATGGATGGCGCTGTGCTTAGTGAGCAAGATGCAGAGCAACTGTGAGCGCCAGTGCCTTCTCAAAAAGCTGATCGCTGAGGGGCCCTGGGTGTCGGAACCCACGATCAGCTACTGAATCTCATAGGTCATCAGCATAAAAGACTTGGAACAACCTTTTTAAATGATTCGGTCATGCCACCCCCTTCATTAGACAAAACTGTTTTTCAGAACCTCTGCGTTCCATCTCCTAAAACATTACAAGGTTTACAAACAAACCAAATATCTTTGAAACAAGAGAACCCAACAAACATTAGGTTCCAGTTAATTCAAGGGAGTCTGTCAGCAGGTTTGTCCCCCCAAAACTGCTGGCAGCACTATATAGGTGAAAAGGCGAGACCTGGGGGTGAAAGTCATGTAGCATCGTGCTTGACCGAAAAATTTGAATCCCCCAGTTCCACGATCAATGCCCACTGAAGGAGATCCTATTATGTTCTTGGCTCCCAGGCCCTCCTTACAGCTAATAGCTGAAGCGTCCAATCAGAAGACTTCTAGAGCCATCAGTCAAAGCAGAGAGGAGCGGCTGAGGAACAGGAAAGGACCTCCTCAATGACACTTGTGTCACAACCCTGGCAATGGATTTCTCAGTCAAGCAATCTCTATGTTCTTCATCCCAGATACTTACACTGCTCCCTGTCATCTGTATAGTGAAGTCAGCAGTTTTGATTAATTAAAACTGCTGACAGAATCCCTTTAACTGGTTTTCTAGGTATGACAAATAAGATCATTCTTTGTATGATGAAAAATTATTCCAAAAGTTATTACAATTAGTTAGAAAATTTCCCATTAGTCTGTATCACTTTTTCACTTTTTTATCTCTAACGTCTCTGCTTGCTGTCATTTAATAATAATAATAATTGTCATTGTTCGCTCCCATGTGATGGACACATGTGCAGGGCCTACTACAGTTCTGATACCTGTAACAAGGTCACTGATAGACAGCAAGCAGAGATCTTCAACGCTATGAGGAACCGATATAGAGAATATATGATGTAATTATACAATAATGTATGCATATTTTTGTGGGTTTTTCCAAAAACTGGAAAGCCCCTTTAAGGACGTCACCACCAGAAAGGAACACTAAACAAGAGATATAAGTAGGTGTCCACCCTTAGATTTCCACAAATTTTGTTAAATACTCCAATTCTCAAAAACACACCCATTCAATACAAACTGAAATCACATAATAACCACTGGGTGACAAAGTTTTACATGTTTTTTTGTTTTTTGGCTTCAAAGCCGTTCATCTTGTGCCACTTATCTAGGGATGAGTCAAGCCAAAAGGTAAGGTAAGGAATGGCCTCTAATTTGTAATGTTTGGTAGATTGTGATGAACCAGTGTGTCCAGTTTCTCTTGTGTTGGGCGATCCCATCCATCCTGAGATTTAGGAGCTGCGGCCGGGAACAGCACTGTGTGCACAGCAAATACAAAGGTTTCCTTGGTTTACAAAGGGGCATTGATGTCATCAGCAATAAATGATCCTTCCTTGCACCATTAAATCCTGCACAAATGAGAGGCGGTAATTAAAAAGGAAAGGGAAAGGTGGTCGGGGAGGAAGACAAATATTGTTGTCCATAATTTCGTCAGCGAAATCACTCGGTCTTGCTCTGATGAGCATTGCTCAGTGTTAAGATGAGAGAATTGAAAAGGATGGATGTTAATGCGGTGCCTGCAGTCCCTCACCCAGGGGTACTGGGCTCGCTGCTGATTAATACAAAGCCTTGGCAGGCAGCAGTCTCAGGAATACCTCCAACTGTGTCAGCTCACTTTGCCGTCAACTCTGCCAGCAGGGTGACAGAGCATGGAAGGAAGAATGATGTTAAAGAGAGCTGAAATACACTCGATATAGAATCATTCTGCAAACTTCCCTGTGCGCATGCAGATATGGGCTGAATGGCTGGCAGGTAGAGAAGGCTTAAAGGAACATTTTAGAAAAAGAAAAAGGGATACACAGGCCCAGAGACATTTTCTAATGTGTTTATGCCACTATTTTGATGTAAAAAAAAGTTGCAAATTATGGAGCAAGCCAAGGCATAATTTGTGACTTTCTGAGCTTAGGAAAATAGAGCTTAGCGGGAGTAGGCGGGGCTTTGTATGGCTTTGTTACCAGAAATTGGCATAAGTTATAGCTGAAGTCTATGCCAACCTCTAGCTGGCGTACACTTCACTTTCTAGCGAGTAGACTGCCAGAGATACAATTAATTTATTAAGAGGTAACTAACAAAAATGTAACATTTTGATTTGATTTTTTTTTTTAAACTTCTTCCAAAAAATTGAAAAGTTACCATAAAGAATATATAATACCTGTCTGGGCACTGGTGACAACCTTCTTTGCTGGAAATGTGTTAGATTGGAGGCTGCTCTCAGGACATGGGAGAGATAGGGATGAGATGATGGGATGTTCCTTGTGCTCTTCCATCACTGTTCATACATTCACGTCCTTCTTTTTAATTAGGAAGTTCATTGGATTCACGTATTGCCCGACTACTTGCACATCTTGTTAGGCAGCGAGCACATCTGTCTCTTCCAAATAACAGCATTTTTCCCCGTCATCTGTCTAAGCTACAATATGTACATATATTGCAAACTCGGCATCACATGGAACTGATGCATGTCTTGTCCTGTGTAACACGGCTCGCAGATAGAACGCTGCAGATTAACAGATGTAGTTTGCTCCCCAGGCTATAGTCTGTTCATTATTCACATGTGAAAATGTAATTCTGAAGGTAAACTACGGGCATAAATTAAAATAACAAATATCAAAGTCAGCATTAAACAGGTGTGAAAATAATTGAAACATTGTGAATTTTATTTATTTTTTCATTCATTTATTTATTTGTTTAGTTGTTTATTTTTATTTTATTTGGAGGAGTACTGAGTATCATATATAGCCAATAACACAAATAAAACTACTAACAATACTAATGCTACGAATAGCGATAATTATATAATGAAACTTTTACTAATAATACAACTACTAATAACACTAATAATAGGGATAATAATAGGGATAAATATACAAAAATATACTGGTAATACTTTTGCTAATAATAATACTTTTAATGCTACTGATAATACTAGCAGTAATTAAAACTATCAATATAATTTATAAATCAAATACTAATGTTACGTTACATAATAATAATAATAATAATAATAATAATAATAATAACATTGAAGTACAAATTGTAATAATTAACGATTATTATTATTATTATTATTATTTTATTTTATTTTTTTTATTATCATGGTGCGGTGAAGAACCACAAGCCGAATTAGCTCTCATCTGCCTTTCATGTAATAATGAAGAATGCACTGTATAGTCCCTCTTCATTGTTAATGGCCGGGCAGCACCTTTAATGCACCTTTTCTGGTATGGGGTTTGGCTAGTTAGGTGGGGGCACAATATGGATTTTATTGCTGTTCTTTTCTGCAATCGCCTGCAGGTTATTTGGCAGTAAACACAGAATATTAATCGGCTCTGGCATACCCACTTCTCCAACCCTACAGGTGGGAGCCCTTCTTCTGACAACTGCTTCTTCTCCTTTTCCACATCATCTAATATCGATAAGAATATGTCATCAGAAACATCCAGCTCTTCCTCTCTCTGCATCTTGCTGACTATTCTAGGACACAGAGACTTTGAAGGATGATTTGGAAGAAGTAAATAAAGCCTACAAAAGATGAGGATGGTCATCATTAAGAAAGTCCCCCCCCTCCAAGTGGTACAGAATGGATGTATTGGTTGGAACGCTGGCACCAAAATAATACAGGCTTCCTTCTTATTGGTATTGAATTATATATTTTAGTTTATGGTTG
Source organism: Rhinella marina (assembly GCA_900303285.1). Classification (NCBI taxonomy): domain Eukaryota; kingdom Metazoa; phylum Chordata; class Amphibia; order Anura; family Bufonidae; genus Rhinella; species Rhinella marina. The sequence continues at coordinate 53,094 of ONZH01020522.1, forward strand.
ATGTAGGAATAAGTAAATGTAGGAATAAATAAATAAAACTGACACAGCATGTCTCCCTGCAGTCTCTCTGCATTCTCCCTAAACTGTCCCTTCCCTGCACCACCTTTGCACTCTCTTTCCAATATTAATCTATTAATCATTTCATATTTCAATATTTATGTATTTCATTTATTTTGACAGTTAAAAGAATACAAAATGTTTATTGCTCACCTCACTGATCCCTGCTGCTGCCGCTCCAACACTGCTCCAGCCCCCAATGCTTCCACTTCCTTGTCCTGGCTCTATACACATGAAATGGAAGGAGATGCCTGATCAACCAATTACTGGCAGTAGGCATGACCTGCCAATGATTGGCAAAGGAAGCCTTTCCTGGCATTTCTAGTGTTTTAAGCTGTGACTAGGAAATGGAGAATAGTGAGAGCTGGTATAGCATCAGAATGACAGCAGTGAGGATCGATGAGGGTCACTTTCAGGGGTGTAGATAAAGGCTTATAGGCCCTGGTGCAAGAGTTCAGCTTGGGCCCCCTTCCATCAGTGCTTTGTGGCCAGGGACAGGTGTACACCTGGTCATTCTGCTGCCTGAAGCAAAAAATAGAAACTGTACCCCCCAATGCCAAGTTCTCATTCTAACCCCTTCCCTCCAGTCCTACTGTTAAAGACATTACATATAGAGCTGAAAAACATACAGGGCAATACAACCCCACATACCTCTTACATCCAGAAATGTCTCCTCTGATGCAGATGTTCTCTTTCTTCATCTTCTCCATTCAGACCAGACCACCATGATTATTTCTTTCATTCATCTCTTCTCTCTGCAGAGTTTGACAGGCATTTTAGTTTCCTACTTTTTCATCATCCTCCCACCTTCTTAACATCCTAATACTGTGGTAAATGTGTTCCCCAATACTACACTGCAGAAACAGTCCCTATGAAAATACTAGTACCACAGAGATAGTGCCCCATTCAATTACTATTGGCACATAGTACCCTACAAAATAACTGAGCTCAGGAAATAGTGTCCCTGACATTAATAGTGTAAGCATATTGATCCCAAAAATAATCATGCTAAGCTGATACTGTGCCAGGGTCTACCCAAAGTCCCACCAACGGAAATAATTATCTACCAACGTGCATAGTATTAACAATGCCCACAATAGTAATAATGCCTTTATTGTGCCCATACTAGTATTTTTGTTCCCCCATAGTCCTCCAGTAGTAATAATTCTCCATATAATGTGTGCCAGTAGACAAATGCCCGTTAATGTATGCCAGTGACAAAAATACCCCCTTATAATGCATGCCAATAAAAACAAGTCTCCTTATAATGTGCATCAGTACAAAAAATACCCCCTAACCTTTCATATCAGACCCTCAGATCAAACCCCAATATCACACCTCAGATCTGACCCCCATATCACACCTCAGATATGACCCCCATATCACACCTCAGATCTGACCTCCATATCACACCTTTGATCAGACCCCTAAATCACACCTCAGATCTGACCCCCATATCACACCTTAGACCAGACCCCCATATCACACCTCAGATTAGACCTCCATATCAAACGTCAGATGAAACCCCCATCAGACTTCCATGTTATATCCCCCGATATCAAACCTCAGCTCTTATACATTTTATATTATTATTATTTTATTATTAACTATTTATATTTTTATTATACATTTAAATAGCCCTTAAAAAGCAAAAAATGTGGTAACTGGTGGGCCCTCTAGATTAGGGGCCCAGTCAAGATAACAACTGCTACAACCCCTATAGCTACTCCACTCGTAATCCACTGTGACCCACATATCTATAAAAAAAAAATAATGGCTTTTTTAAAGGTCATCTGTCAGCAGATTTATACATGTCACCCTGGTTGACCTGTTGCATGAGCGCTTAGCGGCTGAAGCTGAAAATTACATTATGCCAGGGCCCTGTTAATCAATGTGCAGAGGACAAAGCAGTTGCAGAGAGAGCAGAGCCTCTTGGTTTAATGACAACGCCCCCATTGCTCCTAGAGGCTCATTTGCATAAATAAAAACATCTTTAAAACATTAAACATTAAAACATTTTTCTCACCAATGCGGACACATATGAACATGGGACCAACACAGGTGTCTTCAGCTGCCAAGTGCACATGTAACAGGTCAGCCGGTGTCATAGGGACAAATCTGATGACAGTTATCCCTTTAAATGATGTTTGCTATTTAATAACAAGATGAAAAAATGAAAATAAATATCATATAAAAAGCCTAAAATCCCTCTCTGGATATCTATTCTTGATAATCATCTTCACAGTTCCAAAGGAATTTATTTTTTTTAATGATAGGCACAAAAGGAACCAGAGCCTCAAAAGCGGATCCCATGGAGATATTAATATCCTGTTCATTTACTTTCCAAATCAGTTTTTTTTATCCAACAAGTTCTTTTTGTGAACAACATGATGAAAATCCATTTTGGGATCCGATTTGCATAGGAAATAAAATAAATACATAAACAAAAAAAAATTAAAAACTATCAGACGTCTTTGAACTTCACACAGTGAAGGCCTTACCCGTGGAGTAGACCTTCACGTAGAGAATTTATAAGCCCGTCATCTGATATTTTCAGTGCAATACTCTTATTATTATTTTATTATTACTAAAAACTGTGTGCTTAAATGGACACTTAAAAGGGATATATATATATATATATATATATATATATATATATATATATATATATGTTTCTGTTTTAACTATTGATAAATGTACACTAATGCATGCTATGTTTCCTATTTTTCTAATCTGTTTTTCTTTTCTTTTTTTATTTTAAATTATTTTGAATCTATTTTCTTAGCACAATTATGAGGGCATCCATCATGCCTGAAATACTGATGTGAGCTGTGGAGAGAAGTTGGGAAATTCACCCAATTTCAGACATTCAGGTCATGACCCATAAATGTGAACATATCATGTTGGGACATGAAAGTATCTGACTTGATGCTCACTAGTATTGGAAGAGACATATTTGGCTAGGCTAAGGTGCAAAGTCTATGGTCTTGGATCTTGCTCCAAGTGAAGAAGTTTGAATTTGGTTACAGAGTAATCTTCAGGTTGTGGCCTCTAAAATAGTCATCATCTGATGATTGGAATGAGCAGTAGGAGAGTATGGATATGTGAGAGTTACAGTAAAAATGACACACCCCCTAAGAAAGAACACTCCACCTAAGAAAGTACATGCCCCCTGAGAAAGGACACAACCTCTGACAAGCTGACAGCTTTGAAATAAATCTTGCAGAGCCATTGGAGCTATGAATAAAGAGATCTCTGGATCCATATTAAGTAGTGAAGTACAGGGCTGGATGTCTGATTTTCGTTTTTTACTATCCTCATGGGATAACCCCTTTAAGGTGTATTGGCCACTACAATAGAGATCTAGTATTGTATGGAGACCATTAAAGGGGTTGCCCAGGCTCTCCCATATTGATGACCTATCCTCAGGACAGGTCATCCATATCATATCGGCGGGAGTTCGACACTCGGCACCCCCACCGATCAGCTGTATGAGTGGACGGCGTGTGGAGTGTTCACGTGCTGTCTCCAGTCTCTCTTCCTGTTCAATGTTGCTGTCTAAGGGGGTGCCGGGTGTCGGACCCCAGCCAATCTGATATTGATAAGCAATCCTGAGGATAGGTCATCAATATAGGATAGCCCAGACAACCCCGTTAAAGCAACCAACCAAGTGAATTGGGGAACATATGGTACACTTACCAATTCTCAAACTTCTCTTCTGTCATCCAAGATGGCTGCAGGGCTTCTTTGTGTACTGGGTGAATACTGTGCATTTGTAACCCAAAGCACTTCCTGCTGCCCTCTGATTGGCCAGCATTGTGCATGTGAGCCCGTGTTGGCCTGGAGAAGCTGGCTGGGGAAGTTTGGATCTACAGAATGCAACAAGTAGACTGAGAAGTGGCACAGCTCTTTGGATCGCAGCAAAAGGATCCAAGAACTACATTAGAAAAACAGGAGGTCAGCAGGTAAGTATTCTGTTCACCCCCCAGTTCATATGAATTTTTTTTTTTTTTTTTTACAGGAGGGCCACTTTAAATGAAATAGCCAATCATGGATGGACTGGGTCCTCCATTGTATGAGCCTCTTTCCTGATTAGATCTTTACTGTGGATCACAAAGGAGTCTGAATCTGGGACTAGTCTTTGTGATGTCTTTATGCCCTTATCGGGCAGGTGAAAAGGGTTTTTCATCCTTTTCATTTGTAAAAATATATTACAGTAATTACATGCATGAGTAAAATTAAAAATCACAGTTTTCTTTAAATAATTACTCAGTTATTAATTTAAAATGATCTAAAAAAGAAAATCATATTTAATCAGTAACATACACAATTTAATTCCTTTTATTTTAATCCTCCAAAATCACACAAAGAAAGAAAAAAAAAGAAAAAAAATTAATTGAAAAGTTCAGCAAATGAAATTTACCACGGGATAATAGCAAGTATTAAAAATGCATAAATGTACTTTCCTGATTTATTTAATTGTGTTAAAGTATGTAAACCTTTGTGTTATGTACGTAATCCCTTTAAATATAATTAACGAGTGAAAAGCAAAAACAAGGAAAAATGTTTTTTAATAATTTTACTGTTTTCCAAATTAATTCATATCCACCAAATCTGTATTCCTTTAGAGAGTTTTTAGTTTTTGTTTTTTTTAATTTTAGTTAGTTTTCATTTATTCATCTCACATTAACAAGGATTAAGGTATTTTATTTCCTTTCTATTCCCCAAAGCATGAATGAAACAAAATTTTGCTGAAGGCCATGCTGTTTCCGTGACAATAGAAGTCTTCGCTGTGATGAGATGTGTTTATTAAAGTGGATCTGTCATGCAGTTTTAAAAAATTTATCACCAATAATATAGATTAAAGAAAATGCTAATTGCAGTGCACAGCTATTATCGAGCATAGTGTTATTATTAACAGAAGCTATAAAAAATAATTTAAAAACAATCCTCCTCTGATGTTCAGGTGGTATGCATACCGTAGCAAAACTAGTGGCAAGTAATAAATATCCCATAATGCTAAGACTTCAGGAACATTGCAAATCCAGGTCCATGGAGCCTTTCCATGGTGTCCCTAACCTTAACAACCAAGCTAACTATAACCCTACAAGAGATGAGCAAATTTCTTAAAGGGAGTCTGTCACCTCATTTTCACCTATATAACTAACAGCACTGCCCCACAGAAGATTGCATACACATCTCAGACATACCTGTGTGCACTGTGTGTCTTTATTACATGTCAAGAAAAAGCACTTTTATTCTGCAGGAAAACAGCTCCCAAGTGCCCGGCTGAAAGTGAAACTAAAAACAGCTTTCTCTCCTGACTCGATTTCTAACAGCTATATTTTCTGATATACTGTATATAATGCTGTGATTTTGGCATCATTGTAAAGCTTGGAATGTCAACTTTCAAAGAAGGTCAGAATCATTGTTCTATCTGCTACTAATCCCAAGATACGAGCAGCTAAAGCTGCCCTTCCCCTCTCCAGTCTGGTTTGCAGCAGCAGCAGAGCCGGGCACTTGGGAGCTGTTTTCCTGCAGAATGAAAGTGCTTTTTCTGAACGAGGAATACACACGCACAGTGCACACAGGCATGTCTGAGATGTGTATGCAATCGTCTGTGGAGCACTGCTGTTAGCTATATAGGTGAAAATGAGGTGACAGACTCCCTTTAAAATTTTATTCTGGGCTGATTCAGCTGAATAGGCCATCCGTTTCGATAAATTTGACCCAAATCAAAACTGCTCTGATTGCTTCTCTCTGTCTTTAACTCACTCTCTCATTTTCATTCACCACAAAAATATGGGTTAGGTAGACTGAAAACGTTTTTAAAAATCCTGATCAAATTTTGGAAATTTTGAATGGAACTGCTGATCACTAAACCCTACTAATGCTAGCTGTTATAATCTAGGTAAATATAAACCCACTAATACTAACCCTGGAAAGCCAGCTAATTAAAAGTCTTCAAATACGAACCCTACAAACCCAGGTTACTAAAAGTCTACTAATACTAACCCTACAAACCCAGCTAACTAAAAGCTTACTAATACTAACCCTACAAACCCAGATAACTAAACATCTACTAATACTATCCCTACAAACTGTCATGAATAGTAGGGAACAGTGCAGCCCTGTGTTCATCCTCCACCACTGTCCCTACCTACTTGCATGGTCCCTCCTAAATGATGGTGCACAACTGGATGGCAGTCCCTAACTTAGTGTAAGTGCAGGGCCTTAAAGGGAAGGGAATAATGGGAGACAAACAACAAACAGAAAACAGAACACAGAAGCATAATCTTACTCAGCCGAGTCCAAAATCAAGAGAGCGTCCAAATCCGAATCAGAGTCAAAAAATAGAACCAGGGGAAGCCAAAAGTCAAAACCAAGAGGTATCGCCCATCACAAGAGGGTCAAAGTCGAGGTACAAGCCAAGGTTAAAAAATCCAGATGATAAATATAGACAAGAGCGCCAACTCATCCATGTTGGCACTCACTCCTGCTCGTTACCTAGGGGATGGGTGTCACCGTACGCGCTGAGGAAGCACGCAACGCCAGATCCTCCCCACCCCCCTGTTGTTGTGAAGACGAGGGTGCCATCGCTGGCTCCTCTCTCCTCCTACACAGCGGGATGTTGGCAAAGCTGTTCCCTGTCCTTGTTACACAAACCCAGCTGACTAAAAGTCTACAAATACTAACCCTACAAACCCTAACTGGATTATTGAGCCACAGGTGGGGTGAGTCACCATCTAGTCCGTGCTGCTCATCAATGAAAACAGTTCTCACCAAGGGACATCCTAGCTGTAAGCCATCAATACAGCGGGCTGTCTGTTGCTTCTTAGTTTTATATTTTACATTTATGCACCCATATACAGTATGTAGATGTATTATTTCTTATGTATGAACATTATTATATATAGGTATTTGTTTTATTGTTTTTGGACGTACAAATTTTTCTGTCACCGCTCTGGGAGGGAGTGCCGGTTTATGGGTTTTTCAGTTATTTAACTATTATCAGAATTGGTATTTTTAAGTATGTCTTTACAAACCTCATGAAGTAGATTTCAATAAATAATTTTCTTCTGATCCATTGGGCCAAGAGTTATATTGTATCATTACATTACTGAATCAACTAATCATGATGTTATTAATTCAACCAGGTAAATGAGGCCCGGTAGGACAAACCGGAGAGACGTCAGAGATTTCGGGAAACCAGAGCACTCTAGGTCAAACCTATTTGGAACTACTGTAAACTTAATCAGGCTATCTATTCATCTGAATCAAACCCGAACTATAAAAAATTCGCTCATCTATAGTCTTCCCAGTAGAAAGATTCTGACACATCACTATGTCATGAACAGTATTTGGAAACACTTAAATCATTACTTCTCCAAAATGTGAATCAATCTAATTTGTTAAGAATCTGGCTCATCATCCTGATCATTTCTATTATGACTACTCACTATGTCAACCAGATGATCAATCCCTCTGTTTTTGGAAGGTCCACCATAGGACAATCTGATATATTGATCCCTATGGATCATATCTATCCCTATGGATCTGACATGTATTTGAGCACTTCAGAAGAGATACAAAACACAGCTAAATATAGACATGGACAATTGAGAATATCATGAAAAGTTACCCCGTCTTTAGTGATCCACACTGGTCAGTCTTGAGTTAAGACCTATACAGTCATAAGTGAAGGGCAGAATTATTTTTGATGTTCCTATTTCAGAAATATTCTCTGTGAAGAAATGCACAGAGGGCATAACATAAACAAATTGATGATGCCAGGCTTGTTTTAATGCAGTCAGTCTTGTTGTCAGAGGCTTTATAGCTTTCATAGGGCCACAAAAGGCCAATCGCCTGGAAGATGAATCGTAGCTGCAAGCGTAGACTCCGTGGAAAAAAGGCAGCGGCATGTGGGCATTGAAGTCAATTCTCTAATAGATCTTTACACTTCAGCTCTATCCTGCTGTAAACATACAGAAACTGCTCTCATTTTCTAGAGATCACAGTGGGTTTAAGAGCCGACAAACATGAAAGTGGAGAATAACCATTCATTTAATTACTGGAGTCTTTATGAGCCACTGGTCTGGATACTTTTAAGAAGAAGACTTCCAAAGAAATGTCAAAAATAAAGTTGTCACTGGTTCTAGGATTTTGGAAAGGAGATCTAATGTTATAGTGAAGGAACCTAGAGTTTAAACTTGTAAATAATAATAATAATAATAATAATAATAATAATAATAATAAACAATATAATAATACAATCCATTTGCATTTTGGGTTAAAGAAAATGATATATAGAACTGTCAGTTCTTGTAAACTTTAAAAAGCCAATTAAAAGTTTCTTGCCATTGTTTAAATCGGTTCTCCATGAATTAAGAAAATGAAAATAAGTAAATATTATTACTATTTACCTTTTCACTGGAAAAAAAGTGTAATGGGAATCTGTCTGCAGTCTTGACCATGCTAAACTGCTGACAGCACTACTTAAGGGCTGAGGGAGCAGCACAGATATTCATTTTGTGGCTCATTAGGATTAGTGTGAATTAGAGATGAGCGAGCATGCTCGGGAGCAATTTTCGAGTACTAGCGTATGCATTTTATAATCTGTACACTAATGAGTACGCATTTTATAAATTTGTGCGCTAATGCGTACAAATTAAAAGATGCGTACGCATTAGCGTACAGATTAGAAGATGCGTACGCTACTACTCGAAAATTGCTTCCGAGCATGCTCACTCATCTCTAGTGTGAATATGAAGTTTTATTCTGCTAGATTCTGCTCTTGTAAGTGTCAACAAGGTAGGGCATCACTGAGAAGTGTTGTGTGTATTCAATCACTTCACACCCCGCCCATCTGCTCTGATTGACAAATGTAATGGTCTTCTGGTTGGATGCTACAACTGTCTTTCAGAGCGGGGGTGGGGTGTATATCAGTTCAATGCAGAAAGTACTTCATAGTGAAGCTCCAACTCCTGTGCACTTCCAGGAGAAGAGCCTAGCAGAATAAAATATTATATTCTCACAACTCCTGAATAGAAAAGCTCCACAAAGGGTTATTTTCAACTGCTGTCCCCTACTAGTGCTGTCAGCAGTTCAGCATGGCCAGAACGGCTGAAAGATTCCCTTAAAAAATCTCCTAACTCATCAGAAGTTCACATATTTTATTTTATTTTGACATGTTCCCAGTAAATGAATTGTGCTATTGGACATGCCTAGGGATCGGTAACATTGTAATACAATGCTGAACAGTGGCACTTCACACTTCCAAAGTACAGTATCCAAAAATTTTAACTCCACCCCGATCATCCCCATATGACCAAGATTTAGCTTGCAGCCTTCAAAAGAAGTAATTTTTTTAAACTGACTTTTTACCGCAAAGAAACTAATAATGAAACCACTAATATAATATTGTTTTGTAGCACTATACTGATACATTGTACTGCTGCTTCTATTACCTAGCGATCCTTACATATACAGTATGGTGGAAATTGTCAAATGCTCTCACGAACGGGGGTCTTCTTATCAACCCTCATAATTAAGGTCGTTTGAAAAATGTCTAAGTATTCACAATTCATCCTGCAGTATGTATGACCCAATGGTTGCCTAATGTTGGGATTTGGGACTAAGGACTGGGTACTGGAATCTCGTTTTACATTCACAAATACAATCTTCAGTAGTCCTTATATTAAGCAAAGCTACAGATCCAACCCAATGATTCTGTTTATATCACATATCACTTAATGATATAGAAGACGAATCCTAGGTAAAGCCACCATGCAAATAAATCACGAGTGCAGCCTTCCTGGATTGTAAAGCCTGAACACACCTTGTGACATCCTGTGCAGAAAGTCTTGGTGGAGGGGAAGTCATTCTAAATGTCCCCAGATGCCAAGAACAAGTCATGGATTCCTGAGTTGTTTTTTGGCTGCTGTACACACACAACAGTGTCACTGTCATCATGATTAATTGGTAGCTGTACGGATAAGAAAGGAGCTCAGGGATAGAAATGTCTAGATGGCTGGAGAAGGGATCTGCAGGAATCTCTTGTGATGGAATGAACAAAATATGCCTTAAAAAACCCTACTACCTACCTTAAATAGGGTCACTAGATCTTGCTTTATTGGTAATTACTGTACGATAGATAGATAGATAGATAGATAGATAGATAGATAGATAGATAGATAGATAGATAGATAGATAGATATAGATAGATAATAGATAGATAGATAGATAGATAGATAGATAGATAGATAGATAGATAGATAGATAGATAGATAATAGGCAGATAGATATATAGACAATAGAAAATTATATAGAAATGAAATAGATAGATAGATAGATAGATAGATAGATAGATAGATAGATAGATAGATAGATAGATATAACAGAAGATTAGATAAATATGAAATAGATAGATAACAGAAGATTAGATAAATATGAAATAGATAAATGATAGGATAGATAGATAGATAGATAGATAGATAGATAGATAGATAGATCTGTCTAGAATAGATTTGTCTAACACCTATCCTATCTAATATATATATATATATATATATATATATATATATATATATATTTATTTATATTTGGTCTTCTTCTTCTTCTTCTTCATCTATCCATCTATCTAATTATTATTATTATTATTATTATTATTATTATTTATATGTATTCCTATCTCATTATTTAACTATCCCCTTTTATATTTAACTAAGACGAACACATCACTTCCTAGTATGAGAATCCACCAGTAATTATGAGCCGTAAACATGCAGTAGAACATCTTGCTTCTTGCTCAGGTGTTAGTGAGCCATCTACAGCTATGTCCATCCCTCCATCTATCTGTTTATTATTTTTCATGTTTGTTTGTTTGTTTTTTTTGTCTTTGTTTTTTCCTTTTTTACATTTGGCTAAGGATGACGTTGTACTTTCTGTCTGTAGGGGAGCCTTCTCCTGACCGTGGCCTGACTGGTGATGAGGGGACATCAGGCAGGCAGACATCCCACTGTGCAGCGCTCATCCATTCCTCCATGAAATGTTTGTGGAGATGTCATTTTAAAAGAAATAGCTTTTAAGTGGAAATGTGCCGCCATCCCTCATGTAGCCCACCAGCCTCAGCGATCAATCTGGACAACAATTTACAAGAAGCATCCATTCATCTGGGAGCAGGGGGTGACAGCTCATAGCTGCTAAGGATTACGTGTTGGAGGATAATGGATGATCATGCAATAGATTCTAGGTCGAACTATCCATTTATAATCTAGCTCCACACTGAAAAACCAAATGAAACCCCGAGAAATATAGATTGTATAGATACATCTGTATACACTGCAGATAAGTGCAATACAATCCACAATATATTTCTATAGAGAGACTAATCTTGTTTTTTTTTTTTTTTTAAAGAATAGCAATAGGAATAACATGATTCACCCCTGTCTATAATGTAACTCCACAGACAACAATGTCCATAGTACCAGCACATATCCCTGACACATAAAAGAAATATAGAAAAAACACAAACTCATGGACAGGTTCCATCATTTCCTACATAAGGCTTTTAGGGAAGGATAAGTCTGTATTATGACACATTGGCAACCAGAAATAGCAGAATATGGACGCCATACAGTGGATCCATACAGCAGCGATCATCCATTTTATGACCAGGGAAATTATCTCCAAGGTTAAGTCCTTAGGAGTGTCCAGTATATGCTGCATATTTTCCACCATAGAAATGAAGGTAAATAAATAAATAAAAATCATTGTGAAGCTGACACTATGTATGGATTTTAAATTCACATGTCAATTTATGCTACATATTTCTGACACTGATTTAGCGGGTCAAACAGCATCAGGAAAACCAAGGAACACACAAGACAGGTCAGGGATAAAGTTGTGGAGAAGTGTAAAGCAGGATTAGGTTATTAAAAAATGTGCCAAGCTCTGAACATCTCACGGAGCACTGTTCAATCCGAAATTGGAAGGAGTATGGCACAACTGCAAACCTATCAAGACAAGGCCGTCCACCCAAACTGATGGCCCAGACAAGGAGAGCACTAATTAGAGAAGCAGCTAAGAGGTTTATGTTCACTCAAGAGGAGCTGCCAAGACCCAGAGCTCAAGTGGGAAATCTGTCCATAGGACAACTACTAGTCATGTACTCCACAAATCTGGCCTTTATGGAGGAAGAAAGCCATTTTTGAAGGCAAGCCGTAAGAAGTCCCATTTGCACTTTGCCACAGGCCATGTAGGGGACACAGCAAACATGTGGAAGAAGATGCTCTAGTCAGATGAGATCAAAGTTGAACTTTTTGGCCTAAATGCAAAATGCTAAGTGAGGTGGAAAACTAACACTAAACACTGACCATCCCCCCGTGACACATGGTGGTGGCAGCGTTATGTTGCGGGGAGGCTTTTCTTCAGCAGGGAAGCTGATCAGAGTGGCTGGGAAGAGGGATGGAGCTAAATACAGGGCAATCCTGGAGGAAAACCTGGTAGAGGCTGCAAAAGACTTGAGGCTGGGGCGGAGGTTCACCTTCCAGCAGGACAATGACCCTCAACATCCAGCCAGAGCTACAATGGAATGGTTAAGATCAAAGAATATTCATGTGTTAGAACGGCCCAGTCACAGTCCAGACCTAAATCCCAGTAAGAATCTGTGGCAAGACTTGAAAATTACTGTTCACAGACACCAATAGATAGATAGATATATAGATAGATAGATAATTATCTATTTCATATCTATTTCTCATTCTATCTATCTATCTATCTATCTATCTATCTATCTATCTATCTATCTCTATAAAGCGTCCTCAGTGAAAATGAAAATACACAAATTAATTCTGTCAGATAGAAATTTACTTGCCACTTCAAAGCCATCACCCTCCCCGAAGACTGCACATTTCATATGCTCATTGTGTAATGGAAAAAAAAAAAATCAACAGCTTGAGAAATTTCCCAGTAATTGTTCACAAACAGGATGACGCGCTCTTTGACAATCCATCAGGAACGTGCTTTAGAATGTGGCAGAATTTTCAAAGTTTAAATATTAATGTGATCATCCTCAAGTATTCAGACATGGAGGAGCTGTGGCCGGACTTCATGAAATCCTTGTGTGATACAAAGTATCAAACGCTTTAAAACATGAAAGCCAGTCAACTCAGTTTGAGCTTAGAAATGATGTTAAATTTTAACTACTGTATAGTGTAAGTCCCAATTAAATATCAGAAGGCTCTTAAAATTTTGACAAATTGTATCAGCAAAAAAAAGCTATTTCTAACCATAAGAAAGTTCTGTGAATGTTGTCTGCAGAGGTACAATGGAAGATAAAAAAAATAACCATTTAAGGATGGAAAGTTGTTTTTATTATTATGAACCTATTTTCAATGCAACACAATGTGTTGACGTTTCCTGCTTTCTGCAGCTCACTTTTCAGCTGTGCTGTACACACTGGGACAGAATTATCAGAGTCATCATCTTAGCATTAGAGAACAAGGTGAATAGAGTCGTCATATTAATGGGAAAAAAGTCAGCATAGTCATCTTATTATCATTAGATATCTAGGTAAGCACAGTAGTCTTCTAATTATCACCATTGAGTGGAGTGCGCAGATTTTTCCTTATCATTGAACATGGTTACTTGAATAATCTCATTGTCATTAGAGGACAGGACCAGCAGAGTCATTTCATAATCAGTGTAGGATAGGTTCTGCTGAGTAATCTCATAATCATTATAGGACAAAGTCAGCAGAGTTATCTCGTGTTTATTATAGAACTGAGTCTGCAGAGTCATCTCATAAGTATTATATGACAGAGTCTGCAGAGTCATCTCATAACCATTATAGGACAGAGTCAGCAAAGTCATCTCATAACCATTACAGGACAAGGTCTGCAGAGTCATCTCATAAGCATTATCAGACAGGGTCTGCAGAGCCATTCCATAACCATTATAGAACAGGGTCTGCAATGCCATCTTTTAATCATTATAGGACAGGGTATGCAGAGCCATCTCATGATCATTATAGGACAGGTTCTACAAACTCCTCTAATAATTATTATAGGGCAGGGTATGCAGAGTCATCTTATAATCATTATAGGATAGGTTCTACAGAGTCATCTTATATTCATTATAGTGTAGGGTATGCAAAGCCATCTTAAAATTATTATAGGACAGGGTCTGCAGAGTAATCTTATAATCATTATAGGACAGGGTTAGCAGAGTCATCTGATAATAATTATAGGGCACGGTATGCAATGCCATCTTTTAATCATTATAGGGCAGGGTATGCAGAGTCAACTTGACAGAGTCTGCAGAGTCACTTCATAATCATTACAGGGCAGGGTCTGTAGAGTCATATCATAATCATTAAAGGCCAGAGTCAGCAGAGTCATCTCATAATCACTATAGGACAATGTTTTCATAATCATTTCACTATCATTGGCTGATGGCATCAGCAATCATCTCATTATCATTAGCGGACAGACATCCTATTACATTACAGTCAGCTTAGTCATCCTATTACATTTAGACGAATGAGGATTTTTTGACAGATAACACCTTCTACTGCAGGAGGCCTAGAGAACTCTGTTAATAGCAATTGTATACAGTTCCCCTGCTGGTTCCTGGTTTTGTGTAGACAATATTAGTCTATGGATTATTTTTGTCAAATAGATTCATTGTTACTGCCATAAAGCACATATCCTGCTGTCTTGGCATACATCATGGGAGGGGAGTGTGTGTCTAGAATCCGACTCTATCATCATCGAGGGAACACCAAATTTAAAATAATTGCATATTTAATTGAGTTTATTACAATTGTCCATTGAGGCAAAATGTCTGGATTAAACATCTACTACTTTCATGGACTACTCCAAAGGTGAAATTGATACATTTTGGGCAAAGTAGATGTCTAAACTTGACAACCACCTAGTATTCATATATGTGGCATTCCAGGTTCAATAATTCCAGACTCCTCTTCCACACACCCCAAAAAAGAAAAAAATTTGCAATCAATATGTCATATTTCCATGTGGTCATTAGTCATTGGCCAGCATCAATACTTTCTTACGATGCCTCCGCTGACATTTTTTATGGCAGGATCGGTGTTGTGTTTATCTTCATATAATGTGGTGATTACGTGGAACATTATCTTTCAGCATCTGCTGTTTATGGTTTCTTCACCCTACATTACCTTTTATGGGTGTTCAGGAATAACTGGTGATTTTTATTATGCTAATTAGGTTGAGTTAGTGCCTATGTCAACAGAAAATAGTATTATTAATTTTTCTCTTTTTTCATCTTTACCGAAAAAAAATAAAATAAATGTTATAATAGACTTCAATGGGTTTTTTAGGAAACTATATTGTGTCTTCTTAATTGCTTCCTTTTTCAATTGAAGTCAGCCCTTCAAGGAGTTTTTACTGCAGGTCCACCTTAGGGGTTTGGTCCCACCTAATGATGGTGCCACAAGGCCAAAACAACAATATTTGTTTCAGTTTTTTTTAACTGGTAGTTAAAATGTTCTCAAGGCTACACATATCGATGGCCAACCTTCTGCTTTTGTACTGTATACTTTTAGTTTCTGGTGCCACTGCAACTCGAAACAGCTGATCTTTTGGGGTATCAGACCCCCACCGCACCCATCTCATATTGATGACCTATCTACAGAATCGGGTGTTGCCAGCCATTGGCGATACCAATCGTTTCAGTCAAATTTCAACAACAAACGATCCTCCAAGAGGAAGCACTAGGAGGACATTGGATGCTGGATACACCGTCCTGCTGGTTTATACACCTTGGTTTTAGCACCGTTGACCTCCTGACCCTGTGACAGACAGCTGTGCTTCAGTCTTTATCCCCCACCACTGCTATTGCTGACTGCCTGCCAGCCAGTGCCACCAACCTCCTCCTTATACTTTGTTATCCAGTCACTGTACGGTGGCATTTTCCACTGCGGCGTTATTCAAGCACTATATTGTGGTGTTATCCAGTCACTGTGTGATGGCATTATCCAGTCACTGTATGGTGGCATTATCCATTAACTATATGGTGGCATTATCCAGTCAATGTGTGTTGGTATTATCCATTAGCTGTATGGTGATGTTTTGCAGTCACTGCATGGTGGTGTTATCTAGTCATTGTATGGCAGTGTTATCAAGTCACTGTATGGTGGTCCAGTAATTGTATGGTGGTGTTATCCAGTCACTGTATGCTGGTGTTATCCAGTCACTGTATGGTGGTGTTATCCAGTCTCTGTATGGTGGTGTTATCCAGTCACTGTATGGTGGTATTATCGACTAATTGTATGGTGGTGTTATCCAGTCACTGTATGGTGGTGTTATACAGTCACTGTAAGGTGGTGTTATCTAGTCACTGTATGGTGGTGTTATCCAGTCACTGTATGGTGGTATTATCGACTAATTGTATGGTGGTGTTATCAAGTCACTGTATAGATGTGTTATACAGTCAGTGTACTGCAGCCTTATTCAGTCACTGTGTGATAGTATTATCCAGTCACTGTATGGTGGTGTTATTCAGTAATTGTATGGTGATGTTATCCAGTCACAATATGGTAGTGTTATCTAGTCACTGTATGGTGGTCCAATAATTGTATGGTGGTGTTATCCAGTCAGTGCACTGTGGCCTTATTCAGTCACTGTGTGATAGTATTATCCAGTAATTGTATGGTGATTTTATCCAGTCACTGTATGGTGATGTTATCCAGTTACTGTATGGTGGTTTTATCCAGTAATTGTATGGTGATGTTATCCAGTCACTGTATGGTGATATTATCCAGTCACTGTATGGTGATGTTATCCAGTCACTGTATGTAGTGTTTTCCAGTAATTGTATGGTGGTGTTATCCAGGCATTGTATGGTGGTGTTATCCAGTAATTGTATGGTGGTGTTATCCAGTCACTGTATGGTGGTGTTATCCAGTCACTGTATGGTGGTGTTATCCAGTAATTGTATGGTGGTTTTATCCAGTCACTGTATGGTGGTGTTATCCCGTAATTGTATGGTGGTGTTATCCAGTCACTGTATGGTGGTGTTATCCAGTAATTGTGTGGTGGTGTTATCCAGTCAATGTATGGTGGTGTTATCTAGTCACTGTATGGTGGTGTTATCCAGTCACTGTACGGTGGTGTTATCCAGTAATTGTATGGTGGTGTTATCTAGTCAATGTATGGTGGTGTTATCCAGTCACTGTATGGTAATGTTATCCAGTCAATGTATGGTGCTGTTATCCAGTCACTGTATGGTGGTGTTATCCAGTCACTGTATGGTGGTGTTATCTAGTCACTGTATGGTGGTGTTATCCAGTAATTGTATGGTGGTGTTATCCAGTCACTGTATGGTGGTGTTATCCAGTAATTGTATGGTGGTGTTATCCAGTCACTGTATGGTGGTGTTATCCAGTAATTGTATGGTGGTGTTATCCAGTCACTGTATGGTGGTGTTATCCAGTCAATGTATGGTGGTGTTATCTAGTCACTGTATGGTGGTGTTATCCAGTAATTGTATGGTGGTGTTATCCAGTCACTGTATGGTGGTGTTATCCAGTAATTGTATGGTGGTGTTATCCAGTCACTGTATGGTGGTGTTATCCAGTAATTGTATGGTGGTGTTATCCAGTCACTGTATGGTGGTGTTATCCAGTAATTGTATGGTGGTGTTATCCAATCACGGTATGGTGCTGTTATCCAGTAATTGTATGGTGGTGTTATCCAGTCACTGTATGGTGCTGTTATCCAGGCATTGTATGGTGGTGTTATAGTTTTATTCACTCTCTGTATTACAATATTATGAAGTCACTATATGGAGATATTATCCAGTCACTGTATGGCAGTGTTATCCAGTCACTGTATGGCCGTGACTGGATAACACTGGTCATGGCATGGGACTATAACGTTACCATATTTGTTATCTAATCACATTATCAAGCTATTATGCAGTACTTTGTTATTATATAGTCACTAAATGTATTATTATCTGAGGGTAGGGCTAATATATACAGTATATAGATTACAGTCTATTCCAGTATATCATACTGTAGTGTGCCCTGTATTTCTCAATAAAGCCAACAACCCCTGGGGAGCCCAGTCCTCACCACCAACCACCAGGACCAGGCTGTGCGCTCGGCAGCCACATTTACATTTATTAATTGTGCCAGGAATAATTATTGCTGATGTTCAATGATAAACGTTAGTTTTATCATCCATCTTCTTTTTTATTAACACTGACCACTTTATTATTACACTTGTTTGAAAGCCAGCAAATTGCTATTTGGCAAGTGTAAATGTGCCTTTAATGGGGGTGTATTCACCCTCAGTGCCTAGGGAAGCATGATCTGTAAATACAACCCTGACGACATAGAATAAAATACTCTTCAGAACATTAATATAAGTATCATTTATTACCTCTTATCACAATTGTAGCTAATTCTAGTTTCAACCTGTTGGGTAAATAAGAAACATGTTTAATGGGGCACGTCTGTTTTTCACCTTTATTGTACCGAGCTTTATAATATAGAGCTTTCTTGTACAATGTAACGGCAGGGACATGCAGAGGCTATTAATATTTCTAAGATTAGCAACAAAGAAGAGGCAATTATTCTTTACTCCAAAGTATAGTAAGTCACATCTGTCAATGTCCAAACAAGTTAGAGGGATAAGAAGAAAGAACAGAATAACATATATATAAATGTGATATCAATTGATTGGACTGCGAGTGTGGAGCCACACAACACCCTGTAATCACCTCCTCTATCGATTTTGTGGTCAGTTTTTTTTCAGCTTTGATGAGCATAGGTTGAAAAAGCTTTTGGGAATCAACCAAATGTTACATTTTCCAATAAAGACCCTTTGGCCTCTGTTTGATTGTTAGCTACATCAGATTTCAGAGGAGACGGTATCATTAACTTTTGCCACATTTGTGGCCTGTAATGTGGCCTGAAATTGATTAATATGTATCTCCAAATATTAGTTTGGATGAGTTTTCTGCAGTGTTTTACGTGTTTTCTCTCTCTTTTGTAGGAGAGGGGAGGGGTGTAGAGTAGATCCTCATTCCTTAGCTCTCTTGAACTATATTAAGACATGGGATATTTACCAAGTCTGTAAGTATGCCAGTTTTGTAATGTAAAATTGGCGCAAGTGATGCAGTTGGTGCATATTTTGGAACATTTGGTCAAATTTTGAGACATTCAGTGATCCTCGCCACTTTTAGAAGAGGAGGGAAAAGTGGTTAAGGATTTTAGATTAGAACACCTTTAAAGGGCTTGTGTGATCTCAAACATTGCTGGCATATTGATAGGATATGCCGCCAATGTCTAATAACTTTGGGTCCCACGGCCGACGTGCTCGGCTATTTTTGAAATTCGCATTACCATTCAATTTACTTCTTTGGGGCTGACAAAAATAGCCAAGACAGCTCTTGGCTATTTTTGGCACACCTCTAGAAATAAATGGAAGGTGGCCGTACATGTCCATTCTGCTCTTCTTTACTTTTTGGGCTCCGTTTTAGAGATAGCTGCAGGTTCCAGAGGTGGGACCCACAGCTATCAGACATGGAAGGTATATCCTAGCAATATACAACCAATGTTTGAGATGACAAAACTCCTTTAAGTCTCATTTATGATGTGTGACCTTTTTAGAAAGTTGCATCTCCACTCCAGACAACCCCCTGGTGTACTTTTACTGACATAGACGTACACCATGTTGCACTTACGCCAAATATATTATTACTGTGTGACGTTTCATAAATGTGGCTCAACCTTACAAAGACAGACTTAAAACTGACACCAAAACTACCACAGTGATAAATCCCTCCTCCCATAGTTTCCTGACATCAAAAGGACTATGAGGATGGGTGGTGAGACCATGGCATAGTCTTCTTAATCACAGCCTCCATAGCAGTTGTGTAAAAAAAACTAAAAAACATAATTATATCAACAACAAAAAAAAACAAAAAAAACAATTATTAACATCATTAAAGTGAAACACATGTAACATGCTGGAACCATGAAATCTTTGGTTTCCCAAATTGTTCTGTAAGTAATTTATACCAGAAGAAGTCACAACTACTGCTGCACATTACTGGGCTGTACAGCAGAGGTTGCCAAAGCCAAACCACCTTCTCTGACCACCATTTTCTCTGTAGTCATTGGCTAAAGCTACATCTCACAGACTTTCTGTTCTACCCTCCAGACTTTCAGTTCTACCCTCAATGACTACTCTCTACTTTGTGTACCAATTACAGGGGGGGGATTACTAAAATGGAGCCAGGGATGCTCTCCACTGTAACATTATTATGTACAATATGTACACAGGGGTCAGTTAGAAAATGAAGTCTGGGTAGTATGGCTTTAGCCAGTAGCTGGAGAGCAGGAAGTGATGTCAGAGAAGGGGCATAACATGCCACCATTTTGAATCTGAAACAGGAAGTGATGTCATTTGATTTACAAATGTACATACAAAGATATTATTTGGGGGCACAAGAAGCTCCCCAATTAGGTTACCTAGTATGTTTTATCTGTCCATAGGTTTCATAACTGGATATAGGTTTTGTTTATATCAGTAGATACCATCGGTGGTGAGAGCCCAAGAGCCTCACAGTTATAAACCACATAGAGTATCACTTTGAAGGTTCTGAATTCACCACAAGCTGATGAGAGATGCTCATAACTAAGATTCTCCTTCATGATAGTCAATCTTGTTCCCAAGAAATCAATGTGATGCAGTTCCAAATGCTGATGTTCTCTTTTTTTTGGAATATGTGAGGGATCAAGATTATAGATCTCCTCCAATGTTCTTTTCGAGATAGAAAATGCTCTTAAAGGTAATGTGTGCACCTTTGCTTTCCTTGCCTCCTCTGCCAGCCCTCTCCTTGATTGACAGGACTATGTGAAATCACTATGTAGGGACCTGGCAATGTCAATCAAGAAGGAGAGGGAGTGGCCGGTAGAAGAAGGAGATTGAGCATGATTGCACAGAATGGCTTAAGCCCACCCTAAGTCCACTTAGCTGCTCATTTGCAGTGTGGATTAAAATACTTTTTTCTCCAGAATGAACAAAGCTAACTTATCCCTTCATAACACTACACTTAGATAATCAACGAATGTCCAGATGACAGACTCTAAAAGCATTTTTCATCTATGGAGAGACAAACAAAGCTTAGATTGCGCTGTGGAATGAGAGTGCACGTATTCAGAGTAAAGTTGTCCGTTTTTTCAACCTACAAGAAGCTCCTGGGCCTGTTGTATACATAGGATTTGTAGGCACAGCTGCTCTGCGTAACATTTTTGCTTCCTCAGCTCATAATCATTTTCCGCTTTTGAAAACAACGAAAAGAAAAAAGAAAATTTTCTCCAGAGGGTCAGTTATGTAAACTTCTCCAAGACGGTTCTCCAGCTTTCACCTAAAGGAAGCTGTATTCCAATTAGAGGAGAGCAGTAACAGCAGCAGAGAAAAATGCAATTTGAGATCAGTGATGATGCTGTCATGGTCTGCAAGGTAAAGGCTGCCCTTGGGACTGAGATAATATTGCTGGTTTGAAGAGATTTCCTCGTTTTGAAAGAGTGTGTTTATTCTTCTTCCCAGCCAGGGACAATAGGCAGGTAATTCAGGAAAATCATTTCATTTAAGCAATCTTTATTGTATTTTATTTTTAAGGGGATGCAGCTGTCGGATGATGCAGAACCTCTTTTGGAATGCGTAGCTACAAGGATTTTCTATCATACATATGATGGAAACACAGCTATTTTAAGCTCTATTTAGTCTATGCAGGCATGATTGTACAATTTACTTACTGTACACATTATTGAAAGTGATGCAACCACTGCAAATTATTATAATTCAATTATATACATAAAGCACTACAACCTCCAACATGACCTGATCACTAGACATGACCATAATTCAATCCTATTATACACTATACATAGAACACTACAGCCCCCAACATGACCAACCACTGTACATGACCATAATACAATCCTATTATACACTATACATAGAACACTACAACTTTCCAACATGACCGACAACTGAACATGACCATAATACAATTCTATTATATTGTATACATAGAAGACTACAACTTTCCAACATGACCAACCACTGGACATGACCATAGCACAATTCTATTATACCCTATATATAGAACAGTACAACTTCCCACATGATCAACCACAGGACATGACCATAATACAATGCCATTACACCTTATACATAGAACACTACAACCCCCAGAATGACTTGATGATGGGACATGACCATAATACAATTCTATTATACTATATGCATCCAGCACTACAACACCCAACATTATCAAACCACTGGACATGACCATAATTCCATTACACCCTATACGTACATAGAACACTACAATCCCCAACATGACCTGACCACTGGACATGACCATAATAAAATTCTATTATACTCTATGCATAGAAGACTACAACCCCCAGCATGACCTGATCAATGAACATGACCATAATACAATTATATTATATTATATGCATACAATACTTCAACATCCAACATGACCCGGACGCTGTACTTTTCCAAAATACAATTCTACTATACTCTATACATAGAAAGCTACAAATCCCAGCACTGAACAGCACTATCTATTATACTCTATACATAGAACTCTACAACCACCAACATGATACCAACCACATGTACATTGTCATAATACAATTCTATTATACTCTAAGCATAGAACAATGAATATGCTACAACCCCCAATATAACCGACCACTGGACATCACCATAATACAATTCAATTATGCTCTATACCTAGAACACTAAAACCTATTCCCCAACATGATTCATCTCTACTCTGTAATACCAAAGGGCACAAATTCTACTAATTTTACATTAAAGGGTTTGTTCCCCCTAAGATCTGACAAAAAAAACAACTCACTGTCCACGGTTCCTGTATTCTTCTGTTCCTCACAGAATATAGTTTGGTCCCATGACTGCTGTAGCTAATCACAGGCCTCAGCAGTCACATCTTCATGAATGGCACATTTAAGCAGATGTGACCACTGAAGGCAGTGATTGGCTGCAAGGGTCATAAGACCAAGCCATTTTCTGGTCTTATGTGGACCAAAAGGGGCTAGGAATGGGACAGCCGCATTGGCCTAGACAGACCATGGACAATGAGATTGGGCTATGGTGCCTGTCATCTCCTAGGTCATAAAATTCCTTTTACCAATGAGCTTGGTCAAAATCTCAATCTTCCCAACGGCAGATATAGGATACTGCCACTAATCATACTGGAAGACATTTCCATCCATTGCACCTCCCCTGATTCCTTCTTTCTTCTGTCAACCACACGTCTATTTCCATTGTAAGAGTCAAAGGTTAATGGTGGAGATAGATTGTGACCCGGTGATCCTCCATTGTCAGTGACAGATCCACTAGGATAGGCACAGTTTGGAAAACCCTGGTCGTAACCATTCTTATAAGTTACTGGATATACATATTTAGCGTTCAGTTCCATGTTATATTGTATGAAACTTTATCTTTTTTTTTTCATTTTATTTGTTATTTTTTGTGTTTATTTCCCCAAACCCTCAATAATGCTGCGGAGCGTAGCTGTTTGCTCACTGGAAATGCTGCAATCCATCATGGCTGACAGCGAGGAAGGTCTTTCCTGTGACTTACCCAAATGTTTCTTCCAAAGAATGTCTTGTACAAATAAACAGTGAGATATGTATCTTGCAGGATGCTGCTGGTGTGACGTAAGGGCACCAGGCAATTATCCTCCTTGTATCGCAGTTTACCATGTAGGGTAGGTCGGAATCTGATTAAGTAAAACAAGTAGGGTTAATGGAAGCATTTGATTAAAGTTCTGCTCATTTTTAGGAATTTTCTCTTTCTTTTTCCTGAAACAAAAAAAAGTCCTTCCTAAATATGACATTACATTATACTTTCAAAGATGTTGTATGAGATTAAAAAAAAAAAAAAACAGGTCAGTTTTTTATATCCAGAAATAGTCCTTTAGAACAGCTGAGTGAATGGGGCTGAGCTACAATATCAAACATCTTATCAACAAAGAGTTTCTGGAAAAAAGATTTGGAAGTTTACAGGTATAAATCAGGCTTAAAGGGGTTGTCTAACTTCAACAAATGGCATTTATCGTGTAGAGAAAGTGAATACAAGGCACTTACTAATGTATTGTGATTGTCCATATTGTTTCCTTTGTTGGCTGGATTCATTTTTCCATCACATTATACACTGCTTGTTTCCATAGTTCTGACCACCCAGTAATCCAGCAGTGGTGGTCGTGCTTGCACAATATAGGAAAAAACACTAGCCTATGTGCGCTTCCATGGTCCTAGCCACCAGAGAGACCTCTTTGGTGGCCAGGACCGTGGGAGCTCAAATAGGTTAGTGCTTTTTCCTATAGTGTGTAAGCACGACCACCACTGATTGATTTCAGGCATTTTAGACGCTGGTCTTAATAAAGCCCTATGCTGGTGGTGGATCCGCCGAAGTTATGAAGAGGCACAGGGGTTGAGTCCATAATATAAATATATCCCGCCCAGTAGATATTGTTGTCGAATCACTTTCTCCAAATAACACTATTTTTCAAAACTGCATAGTTCTAAAATTATTAGTCCATCCTTTGGCAAATCTGCTTTGATTTCAGTTGCTTTAGGTTATGTCCTGCTTTGGAGCCTTGTAATGTAGGACACTCAAGCATCATTGGCAAGAATAAGGGGCGTGGTTAGTGTCAGGATGGTGATGTCAGGAAAAATCTCACTGCCCTGAGGCATGATGGGATAGCAGTCATATGACAAACCAGGAAGTAGGAGTAAAGCATGGGGGATAAGAGAAATCTGGAAATTTGGTAAATTTGAAAAAAAAAAACATAACTAAATAAATACTATCCAAGAAGGAAAGGAGGTTAGAGCAATCAGTGAAAATTGTTTAGAGTGAAAAGTAGTTAATGGTACAACCCCTTTAAAAATATGAATCTGGATTGGTTAGAATCAAAATTTCTTGAGATTAAATTTGGGAGAATTTTTAAGAGAGAGAAAAAAACTTTTCCAGGTCTTTAAACTATTTAGCTTATCCAAATTTGTGTTATGCTGTATTTTTCCACAGTCTGTGTGCCTCCATCGGATCGGACAAGCTGAGTTAACCTTCACTTCACCCATGTATCACACATATCTATACTACACAGAATGGATATCATGCAATACTTCATTCTCATTGTGGTGGCGCTGCAGGGAACCTGAACACTTGATGCCAGATTTCTCCATATGAATGGAGATCCCAACAGATGGCAACTTTTGATTGACCTATTGTCAAGAGAAGCCTCTAACAAGTTGGGATGGACAAGACAAACCCTTTTAATGATGTAATGAATCTCCATAACCCTAAAATAGTCTCAAATTTCTGATTTCTCTCTGGACTGCATTTTTTTTCTACCATGACCTATCTTCCAGAGTGATGGCACATAAGCAGTTCCTGCTTGCCTACTGCAGAGAAAACATAGAGATAAGTCTTCCATAGTCAACACAGAGTTTGGCCACCACGGTGAGATGACATACGTATGAGAGACACATTACCACATAGGAGAGGAAGCATGTGTTAGCAGGGGTCAGCAGACATACTGTACTTTAGAACAAGGGAGGTTAATTTATGTTTGGCTAAAAATCAATAGAGATGGGGAAAATGTAGAGTCCCAAGTAAGCAATGATGGTGCGGAGAAAGGAGGAGCAGCCAAGAAGTTGAACAATGTAGTTATGGGGTCAAGTCAAAAGAGTAGTCAAGCATGGTTCTAACTTTAGAGGGGTGTCCGAGATGGGCAAAGTCATCCTTTTGGGGTAATTTGGCACAAATTCAACAGACAAGCTTTGGGAAGTAGTTGATCTTAATGATTTCAGCAATATCTAGAAGAAACTGAGTTTTAGGTGATAGTGAAGGATTGGGGGCCTTTCAACCACACCAAAGGGTAGTAAAAAACTATGGGTGGTGATGCATTTCACCAAACTGGACCTGAAGGAGAACCCATAGTGGTCTTAGTAGTAATAAGATTGCAGCCATGAAATAGATGCCCTTCCCACCTATTTTAGGGTTATCGAAGAAGAATACTCAGGACCAAGGGCATGGAACCAAGCATTTGGCTTCAGAAATAAGAAACCAGAATTTGGAATTAGCCTTGGAATCATAGACCAAGATTACACCTACGGAGTGCGAACTTGTTGGCAGTCCCTCCATGTATGATGGCATGCAAACTTTCTGCTAGGATGTGATGTGAAGTGGTCGCAGTGTGCATTAGTTATGTATTTAGACCATTGGTATTCAGCCATCTCGGGGAACACAAGATTCATTTTCTCGTTCTGTTTGAAGATGATTAAGGGTTAATTACCCATGATTTATTCCAAGTGTTGCTAGATATAATCAATTTGCCTCCATGTTATGCCTGCAGTGATGTATTTGATGGAATGTGGATTTGATTAACTCCGACTTGCAGAGCCAAAAGCCGGGGTGTCTTTGGTCTCTGTAAACTGTCTATCAAAGTAGCATTTATTTAAAGTCGACAGTATATTAGAGGCTGATTAACGGAGTTATTTTCATGTAACTGGATTAACATAATTCCATTATTTAGATATCTGAGATGAATATCAATTAGGCTTCATTATGCAGATAAATCCCGCTTGCATTGTTTCCCTTTCCCAGGTAATTATGCACGGAGAGATATTGTAGTTCGGGTCTAAGGAGATCTTCCATATCAGGTTATTTCTCTGTTCAGGTTATGAAATGGAGCGATCATTTGCATTACTCTGCACTTCTGCCAGGATTCATCAAAGTGAGATCACATTCAGATTGAATGAAGCTGGCATCCTAATTACAGTTCACACTGGCACGGCTAGACACTCTGTGATACTCCTGTTGTTTGATAGGAAATCGTCTTGTGAAGTGCACCTGTCACTTTAAACAGGGTATCTATCATACTGTATGTCCATTAGAGGTAAACATAAGACTTAACATCCTCTCCTCTAATAGTAAGACTATAGAGCACCATTCAGACAAAGGATCTTGTAATGTTGGCATTGCATGTGAAAAATCTAAATGATATTCCATCTGGATATTTATGTCATGCCCAAACTAAATGCTAAAATGTTGTAGATACATACAGTAGATGGATAGGTAGATAGAGATAGATAGATAGATAGATAGATAGATAGATAGATAGATAGATAGATAGAACCCAGCCTCCACTATTCACAATAGGGGAAGTCGTAGCTCATTTCCTCTCCCTCCCTGCACAATGGCCTCTTCAGGTCATCCATGCTGACTCCACCACCCCATTTCCTTTAGTCATTTTTTATTTATTTGGCAGCACGTTGACAATACATGACCGCTGCAACCAATCTCTGACCTCAGCGGGCTCACACAGTACATGCTCATATGCCCACTGAGCCCAGTGATTGGTTGCAGCTGTCATGTGGCTATATGGTAGATCATCTCTGTAGGAAAATAGACAAAAACTTTCAGCAACCAATTGAATGTTAGTACTAGTGGTGGAATATTTAACATTTTCTTCCATTAAGTTAATTTCCTAAACTTCTGGACAATTCATTTAACCCTTAAAGTGGTTGTCCCTTCTGGACAGACTATGCCATAAATTTCCAGTGGGCATGGGTCCCACTTAGAACCTGCTCCTATATCAAGAACGGAGCCTGGGAATGAAGAGGAAGCTGCCAATGTGTGGCCTTCTCCATATACTGCTGTGGGACAGAGCAGTGCATGCTGAATGGAGAAAGCATTGCTTGCATGGGTTCCTGTCCATTGCTGTTGCCTTGTAGCAGGGAAAGGGTTCTTGGTTTATTGCACCTCTGACATCTAATATCCAGATGTAACAATCCCTTTAATGGGGGCTGCCTCCCTTACCATAAGTCTTGCCACTCTCCTACCCAACAAATCAAGCATGGTTTTAAATGTTCAGAATTATTTTCCAGACTTATGGAAGATGAATGTTATTTTTGGACCTTGTACACTTCTACATCTACTTATATGGCAGCAGGTAACCAACAAACTCATCAATATATACTGCACATCTCCATCATCGCTATCACATAAAAAAAAAAACTTAAAAGGGTTTTCTGAGATTTTCATACTGATGACCTATCCTCAGGATAAGTCATCAATATCTGATCGGTGGAGGTCCGACACCAGGAACCCCCTGCCGACCAGCTATTTGAGCAGACACCAGCACTTCTTTGAGTGCCGTGGCCTTCTTGCAGCTCACCAAGCACAGCTCCATACACTGTACAGTGGCCGTGCTTGGTATAGTACTCCACCCCATTCACTTCTATGGGGCTGAGCTTCTCCAAGGGCATGTGATAGATGAACATGTCGTCACGGGCCTAGGCTAAGCCGAGAGAAGGCCGCATCGCTCACAGGAGTGTGTCCTCTCAAACAGCTGGTCGTTGGGGTCAGGGGTTTCTGATCACCATTGATCAGATACTGATCACCCATCCTCTTAATTAAAATCTCCGAAAACCTCTTTAAACATAGAGAAAATGTATTCTTCTTATAGTAAAGGTTCTCACTTCTCACCAACTTCAAAATATTAATGCAGCTTGATAAAACACATGAGATCTCTAACCTGTAAGATTGCTGGAAGCATGTTACCATGAAGCAAGGTCATTTAGGAATTGCAGACACAAATATCACTTACTCTAAGATGCCCAGAAAGGGACATGTCCTTCTGTGGTCCAAAGATATTTCCTTCACAGTGATCCATAGTAGCAAATGATAAATGACACAGCGGAATACAATGTATCTTTCTGCTTTAGTAATAAATCACACAAAAAAAGGACGGGAAACATCCTCTTGGATGTTAAGGCTCTGAGAATTGTCCTTCTCTAACCTCAGGAGTACGGACAAGTGTCACCTTTCACCTTGCTCCAGAAAACAGGATACCCAAAAGAGCAACCATGTATTATGACATCAATTACAGTCACAAGACCAGAAAGAGCATATAAATGAATGTAGCTGATGTCAAGGTGTGAGACGCTAATTAGCAGAAATAGCAGTTCTCGCCTTTTTTGCTGGTGACCAATGATCATTAAAATACTGGTAGAGTGGCTTTATCCTGGTGTTATATGATATCCTGAGAATTTTCTGCTAAAGTACATTTTTATTGGTCGTCTGGCGTTCTATATATACACAGGCTGTGGCATCCATCACCCATAGGATACAATGTACTCTGTAATGGCTATGCCATGAAAACCTAGCTCATGACAAGTCCATTAAATGCATGTCTCTGACGGAAGCCATAGAGTCTTCTCAACAATGAATGCCCATTCTGGAGTCCTCAGTGCCCAATAGTTGCTGCCTCCCACTTCCCTCTAAATGTTGACAGCTTTATCATGAAGCATGCTAACAGGGAGCAAGCTGTCAAGTAGTCACAAGAAGGAGAAGGGAGTCTGCCACAAAATCTCTGAGGTCAGCTCACCCTGCCCCCAATAAAACATTTTGGAGGAAACTACTCAAGAAATAAAGTAGGTAAGTTTTTCAATAAATTCTAAATTCAGGAAATTCAATGCAAATTTTCCGAAAAGTTTGGGTTAAAAAAAAAAAACACAGAGAAAGACAGAGAGAGAAAGAGAAAGTAAGAGAGAAAGAGAGAGAAAAAGACAGTGAGAGTAAGAGAGAGAAAGAGAGAGAAAGAGAGAGATAGAAAGAGAGAGATAGAGAAAGAGAGAAAGAGAGAGAGAGAAAGAGAGAGAGAGAGAAAGAGAGAGAGAAAGAGAGAGAGAAAGAGAGAGAGAGAGAGTGTGTGTGTGTAAGAGTTTGTCTTCCCAACATTTAGGGCACTTGTGATTCGATTTGAATTCATTTAGAGTGGAATTATATTTTAAGAGATTTGCTTATCTCTTGTCAGGGTCCCTGTCCCCCCATGCCAAATCCTTGACCTAACCCAAATCCAACCAGAAGTGTAACTTGACCAGCATGCACTTTCTATAATACTGGTGTCTTCTTATTCACATGGGTCTTTGGCCCCTTAGACTCCCTTTCACTACTTTATGCTGCCCTCAGATACAGCAGCATAGACCTAATGTCAGATCCCTTTAAATGATACAATTATACAATTCTGGTTGCCTGCAGTCACCACTAGGGGGAGCCTAGGAGCTTACTGAAGACAGCAGTATTATAAAGCACAATAAGAGAAGCATAATTGTATAGCCTTCCCCTGGAATTCATGTATCTTTATGGTTTAAAGCCACCGACAAGAATCAAGACTGTTACCGTTCACTGACACAGAGATCTTAAAATACTCAGAGAAGGAAATCCAAGGGAGGCAGCATATGCATGTGCCAAATTAATTAGCTATTAATTAGATATACCCCCTTCTTCACCCAGGCAGCCCCTTTTGGATAAGCATCAGAGCATTTTTCATTAGATCAGGTGATGTAACGGGTCTATGCTAGGCAGAGGCTTTCACTTAGCAGTGTTCCTGGTGACATTACCGGCACTAATGGGTGGACTTTAGTGCTGCCCTAGCCTGTAAAACGGCTATGCAGTACTAAAGCCCACCCATTAGTGCCGGTGATGTCACTGGGAACATTGCTAGGTGAAAGCCTCCGCCTAGCAGTGTAAAAATATAAACACTACAGCCCCTGCCATGCGTGATACAGCACAGGGCAAGGGAGAGTATCGGACCATGAAATACTCGAATGCTCATCTCAGGGGACAAGTCCAGGTTCAGCTCTGAAACCGGACAACCCCTTCAAACAGAATTATACCGACAATTGTGGTGCAATTTTGGTGCAAAATGTTGCACTTTAGGTCACAACCCTTCTCTCAAAGACACCGCCCTTCTCCAGTAAGCCACTCCTCTTTGTCAGAAAGGGCAAAGGTTATTTCTCTAAGCCCAGATGTGCTAAATTTTGCTATATTATGGTGCACATTTTTGCCATGATCTAGTTGTACTCACATCTATTAGAAGAATGCAAAACTTTTTTATTATGCAGGTATTAGACATTTTAAATATATATTATTTCATTTTTGGAGGAAACGAAATCCGTTCTCTTCCTGAGTAACTCATTACTTTATAATAACCTGCTTCTTAGTGTAAAATATTCCAGCTCCGCATTTGTCTAAATATAAGTATTGACAATAATTAAATCCTGCCCTCTGACTGACAAGCCGCTCGGTATAAATCGGGATCTCTCCCGTCATAGTTTCAAACAGCAAACATTCATTTTCTCACTTGAAGGTTCTCTAGTTCCACCTCCATAGAATTATCCCCGGGGGTGGATACAGAGTAGATCCTGAACTTGTCAGCCTGCTGTCCGGTCCAGTTATCCTGTGTGCGCTGAGGTTGAAGGGGAACATTTGACAGTAGATGTCAAAAGCGAAAAATCGCTTGGACCTATTCCGCCAATTAGGCGCACTTAACCTGTCTAGCACATCTCCCTCTCTATCATTCCTGCGCTCTGTTTGCTGATTCTGTCTATCGTATTAGGCTGATGAGTTTCATTCGGTAATTATAGCTAAGAGCTACACCCGCTGGCTGTTTAGTTTAGAGATTGTCAGAAGCTACATGGAAAGAGTGTTCTTCTTGGGGATTCCCAAAAACAGAAAGTGTCAGGGAAATGAGGGCACATTGGAAAAGCAATATTTTCCCTTAAAATAAATCCTGCAGAGGTGAAGTCACTAGGAAGGGGCCAAGAGCCACAGTCAGTTATGTTAAAGGGGTTGTCCTGGCTCTCCTATATTGATGACCTATTCTCAGATCCATCAGATCGGCGGGGGGTCTGACACCCGGCACCCTGGCCGATCAGCTGTATGAGGAGATGGCACATGCAGTGTGTGCACTCTGTCTCCCGTCTCTCTTCCTGCTCTCTACTGATTTGCCGGAGACAGCAACAGTGAGCAGGAAGAGAGACAAGAGATGGTAAGTGTGCACTTCGTGCACTGTCTCCTCGTGCAGCTGATCGGCAGGGATTCCAGGTGTCGGACCCCCACCGATCTGATATTGATGACCTATCCTGAGGACAGAGCTGCACTCACTATTCTGCTGGTGGAGTCACTGTGTACATACATTACTTATCCTGTACTGATCCTGAGTTACATCCTACATTATACTCCAGAGCTGCACTCACTATTCTGCTGGTGGAGTCACTGTGTAAATACATTACTTATTCTGTACTGATCCTGAGTTACATCCTGTATTATACTCCAGAGCTGCACTCACTATTCTGCTGGTGGAGTCACTGTGTACATACATTACTTATTCTGTACTGATCCTGAGTTATATCCTGTATTATACTCCAGAGCTGCACTCACTATTCTGCTGGTGCAGTCACTGTGTACATACATTACTTATCCTGTACTGATCCTGAGTTTACATCCTGTATTATACTCCAGAGCTGCACTCACTATTCTGCTGATGCAGTCACTGTGTACATACATTACTTATCCTGTACTGATTCTGAGTTACATCCTGTATTATACTCCAGAGCTGCACTCACTATTCTGCTGGTGCAGTCACTGTGTACATACATTACTTATCCTGTACTGATACTGAGTTATATCCTGTATTATACTCCAGAGCTGCACTCACTATTCTGCTGGTGCAGTCACTGTGTACATACATTACTTATCCTGTACTGATCCTGAGTTACATCCTGTATTATACTCCAGAGCTGCACTCACTATTCTGCTGGTGAAGTCACTGTGTACATACATTATATTACTTATACTGTACTGATCCTGAGTTACAGTCTGTATTAAACATGAGATCTGCCCTTTTGAGAAACACACCCAAGAATCAAGGTACAATAAGAATAATAGATGGTCCAAGGTCCTTACCAAGATCATGACGATCAATTGGGACACTGTGATTGTATGACGGGTGCAGACTATCTGGGGACAGAAGGAGAACTCGCTCTCTCTCTCTGTCTAACCACTCAACTGCCACAGTTACCATTGACTGCAGTATATAAGGGTTAAATAGACAGGATTGCAGTGATCAGTTCTTGAGCCCATTCCATACATTTCTTTTGCACCTGTGACATGTATATCAAGGTGTATGATGGGGTTACTTTAAAAAATTATGAAGGAAGTAGATTAAAGAGGTCCTCTCCCCGCTCCTGACATGTCTGTTTTAATAGCTACATGCATTGCCCATGTAATAACAATTCTGGAGCATCTATTCTTATGGCTCTATGTTGTGCCATTCATTTATTATTTCTACTAGAAGATATGGATGATTGCTGGCAGTCTGCAGTAAAGGTACAGAGGGGAGGTAACCAGTTGGGGGGGGTGTCCCTGCACAGTCTGACTCTATCCAATCAGTGCTGGCATTTTTAGACTGTGCAGGTACACACCTCCAACTGGTTACCTCCCCTCTGTACCCTTACTGCAGACTGTACCCTTACTAGCAATTCTAGTATAACTTCTAGTAGAAATAATAAAGGAATGGCACAACATAGAGACATAAGAATAGATGCTCCAGAATTGTTATTACATGGGAAATGCATGAAGCTATAAAAACAGGCATGTCAGGAGTGGGGGGAGGACCTCTTTAAAGTATCAGTATCTGATTGGTGGGGGTCCAACACCTGGGACCCCATCCAATCAGCTGTTTGAGAAGACAGCAGTACTCGCAGTAGTGCCGCAACCTTCTGTCAGCTTTTCCATGGCTGAGTGACGACACATTCATGAGTCACGTGGCCTAGGAGCTGCTCATCCACATAGAAGTGAATGGGGCTGAGCACAATACCATGTACTGCCCCTATACAATGTACTCCCTGGACCCCCACCAATCACATACTGAAAAGTCTTGGAAAAGCCTTTTAAAGACCAACTCAGCTCTGCTACATTTATCTAGAATCCAACTATCCATTTGACACACATGGTAGACAAGTATTTTAGCCCACAGTGATTAAGATGTGTTATGATCTCAGGATTGGTTGTTTTTCTTCTAGGTTGTAATTTAAGTAAAAAGAAGTGGGTGGATATTTTTATATCGCTGACAGGGGGATCTGATGGAACAACATGTCGCTGTCTTTATGTGTGGGTGCAGTACACTTAATATGCTGCTAGCACAAGTTTCTCACAGTTAACTAAGTTATTGCAGAATGGCGTTATCTAGAGAAATCTTACCATATTTTTCCACTTCAATGCACATGACTTCAACTTACGCTCCAGGCAAAACTGATAGATTGTGTTAGTGCCCAGCAGGAGCTGTGGGGGCAGAACGGGCACAGGAATTCTCTGTTTGGGGTTATTTGAATCTCTCTGGTCTGAGCTACACATTGTATCAGTTTTTTTGTATTTTAATTACCCGCTGTTTTAAAGATCCCTGCTTGTTTACACATATAGATAAAATTGTATCCAGCCTAGACAACGCTATGTGAGCTATGTAGATCAGCCCTCTAGCTGTTGCAAAACTACAACTTCTATCATGTCTGGAAAGCCTGCAGCTATCGGGCATGCTGGGAGTTGTAGTTTTGCAACAGCTGGAGGGCCGCAGGTTGGCCACCCCTGATGTAGATTATCAGCACATAACTCTTATCTATCCTGGGTTTATTACCTCACAGGGTTTTTTTTGCCTTC
The DNA here is from genome assembly GCA_900303285.1 of Rhinella marina. NCBI lineage: Eukaryota > Metazoa > Chordata > Amphibia > Anura > Bufonidae > Rhinella > Rhinella marina. Next base: position 87,755 of record ONZH01020522.1, read on the forward strand.
CTCTGGATCAACTTGTAGGATAACAGGTCGAACTGGATGGACAGAGGCTTTTTTTGGCCTTATAAACTATGTTACTATGTCCCTATATATTATCTCAAGGAGCTAAATGATAACATTCTACTTGCTGGATACTATATATTTAATGAACTGAATGAGCTCTTAAGCTCCCCCTAGTGGTGGTTGCAGGAAGCCAGAATTTGATTGATGAAATATATGAGACTTTTAGCTATGTATCAGAGAAACGTAGATCTGAATAGTATAAGCAGATAATAAGAAATGAATCAGCACAGACAGTTGAATCTTTTAAGATAAAATAAATGGTGTCCATCAAGAGCATGAGGTTCAGGAAAAATTTGCACGGTAGACCCCTCTCCCTGAGATACATGGTTACGCCTATGCAATATTTGCATGTGACAGATATGATAATTCATTTTTTCTCCTCCAAACTTAAATTGAAAACTCTGTAATCATTTATTGGACACTAAAAAGTATTACATATTAGAAGTGAATTGTAGGAATTTCCTTGATAGAACCATAATAATTGGAAAGGAAATGCTCCCTCAGGCGATTTGTAGATTCTCTGACTTAAAGTTCGAACTTGAAAGTGTCAATGATTCTGACAGAATACAAGTGATGATAAGTCTGCCTGTTTTAAGTGATCATTACTCCGACTGATTTTTAACAAAGTCGACGTGGATGAAAATCCTTCTGCCTCATGATAATGAACCTTCTTTTTGAAGACTCCGGGGTATGATAGACAATTTTCATTATGTTTTAAGAAATGTGTTTGCTTTTATCCAGCCAAGAATATTGTCTAGAATCATTTTTAAAGGAATATGTAACATTGATCCTCCTTTCTTACCTTAAATAAATATATAATCTACAAAACAAAAGCTGAATAACTGTGTACATACATTATGTTACTTGTCCTGCACTGATCTTTAGCACAGTATGCACAAGACACTTATCCTACTTTGTTTCTGAGTTTCATCCTGTATTATACCCCAGAGCTGCACTCAGTATTCTGCTGGTGGCATCAGCATATACCTAGATTGGATATTCTGTACTTTTCCTGAGTTACATCCTGTAATATACTCCAGAGCTGCATTCAGTATTCTGCTAGTGAAGTCACCATATACAGTATGTAGCATTACTCATCCTGTACTGATCATGAGTTAATTCCTGTATTATACTCCAGAGCTGCACTCACTATTCTGCTGGTGCAGTCACTGTGTACATATATTACTTATCATGTACTGATACTAAGTTACATCCTGTATTATACTACAGAGCTGTACTCATTATTCTGCTTGTGTAGTCACTGTGTACTTACATTACTTATCCTGTACTGATCCTGAGTTACATCCTGTATTATACTCCAGAGCTGCACTCACTATTCTGCTGGTGCAGTCACTGTGTACATGCATTACTTATTTTGTGCTGATCCTAAGTTACATCCTGTATTTTACTACAGAGCTGCACTCATTATTCTGCTTGTGTAGTCACTGTGTACATACATTACTAATTCTATACTTATCCTGAGTTACATCCTATATTATGCTCCAGAGCTGCACTCACAATTCTGCTTGTGTAGTCACTGTGTACTTACATTACTTATCCTGTACTGATCCTGAGTTACATCCTGTATTATACTCCAGAGCTGCACTCACTATTCTGCTGGTGCAGTCACTGTGTACATGCATTACTTATTTTGTGCTGATCCTAAGTTACATCCTGTATTTTACTACAGAGCTGCACTCATTATTCTGCTTGTGTAGTCACTGTGTACATACATTACTAATTCTATACATATCCTGAGTTACATCCTATATTATGCTCCAGAGCTGCACTCACAATTCTGCTGGTGGAGTCACTGTGTACATCATACATTATATTTCTTACCGTGCACTGATCTTGAGTTGCATCCAGTTTTATACTCCAGAGCTGCACTCACTATTCTGCTGGTGCAGTCACTATGTACATACATTACTTATCCTGTACTGATCCTGAGTTACATCCTGTATTATACTCCAGAGCTGCACTCACTATTCTGCTGGTGCAGTTACTATGTACATACATTCCATTTCTTATCCTGTACTAATACTGAATTACATCCTGCATTATACTCCAGAGCTGCACTCACTATTCTGCTGGTGCACTCACTGTGTACATACATTACGTTATTTATCCTGCACTGATCCTGAGTTACATCCTGTATTATTCTGCAGAGCTGCACTTCATATTTGTTGGTAGAGTTCATTAACTACATAACGTACATACCATTATCCAAGTAGTATGTATCCCGAGTTATATCATGTATTAAACTCAGAGCTGCATTCACAATTCTGCAAGCTTTAGAGTTTAAATCCATTTTTTTGCGTGGGAGCATTTTAGGTGATACATATTTAGAACTCTAAAGCTATCTGGCAGAAAACGCTAGCGATTACAACCTATATTATAGTCCCGAGCTAAATACATTGTTGGTTCGATGTAAGAAATGTTAATATTTTAATGTACAATGTGTTCAATCCAATAATTTGCTTAATAACAGCCCATGTAAATGTATTACTGTAATTATTGTATTCTTAGAATAAACACCCACAATATTCTGTGCAGATAATAGGTACATCATCTGTGGGTAAAAAAAAGGAAGATTATTAGTCATTATCAATCATGAAGAAGAGGTGGTTCCTTCAGACTTCATGAAACTCTCTCTATTTCTAGTACAATGAGGCTGAGGATGAAAAGTTGGATGAACAGATTAGAAATGAGCGAAACTTTCAAGATTCTTTCAGGTTTGCCAAATTTTTTGAAAAATTTGGTTTCGGTCACAAATTGATGAGAGAGACAGAGAGAGAAACCGCCCATTATGTAAGTATCTTGCTAATATATATGCATTGTCTAAGGGGTGCACTTTTCCATTACGGAGAGCCCCTAGTACATAACGTCATAAGTCATAACGTGACTGTGTGTGCAAAGTATTGTAGGCAAGATGATTTCCCTCTTGATTTCTGAGAAACATATTTAAATTAGCTTTCCTAAGCCTCTCTGGTGTGATAATTTGCATATGTTTTCCTAGAAATCAAGAGGATTTTTGACTAGCCTACAATAGTCCTCATGTATATCAACTGGTCTTCATAATAGAAATAGTACCCACCCAGGTGTTACCCCCAATGTCTTGCAACTAAAAAAAGCTATTCTCATCTGATTTGCTCTGATAAAAGGGTTTTTGTCCAGAAATAGCTAGTTGCAGTTGTGAAGCTGGCTTAGCTATTTTCCTAGCTTCACTACAAGCCTGTTTAAAAGACTGGTAGGCACTCCTAATGATCAGCTGTGTGAATATAACACAATACTCATACGGGTGCAGTGTTTTCCTTACTGTTTACCTGATCGCTCTGCAGTAGTGAGCAGGTGTAATAATAGCTCCTCTGTCCCAATCCACTATATGATATACTCAATCAGTATAGCAATAGCAGAAAACCCCTTTAAGAATGAGAAATTCTATTTAATCATTCTGGGACTAATTTCAGATGAACCACAGAGAGACCCCCAAAATAATATTCAACTAAAAGTGAGACAAAAGAACTAGAACATTCCTCGAAGCTTAACTTCTGTTTGGGGGAAATGTTTGAAGGACTCTTAAGGGTCTATATACAGGAGTATGTGACTGTTAATGATATCATAAGTGATAACCAGCATGGGTTTACCAAGGACAGAAGTTGGCAACTTGGAACTTAGCATACCATTATCTCCCTTTAGGCAGAAGTAGGCCTGTCCTGTTTCCTACCAAAGGGATGGGGGGGGGTTGCAGTTCTAGTTGATTCTAGTGTAGTCTAGACAGGGGAGCTGAAAAGATGTGCCAATATATATAGCAGCGAGGAGAACGTTCCCCCTGCTCTCCAGAGGGATGTAGCTCATACAGCACCATGACTCCTTACAGATCTACAGAGAGTGGGTCAGCAGCCAACAGTACCCCACTCCAGAGATACCAAATCAGTCCTGAAGTCCAGCTACCAGCAAAGAGAGAAAGCAGAGTTGTCAAGTTTGCCTGCCAGTTTATGCCAAAGCCTGCTGGAGCCCAGAGAAAGCCTGAATATTGTGGATAGAAGTTGATTCATGTAAAGCTTGTGAACTTTATAAAAGTATGGACTTGTCTTATTCTGCACCTCCACCATTACTCTGCCCTTTATTGGAGAAGGAACAGTGGACGGGTTTAAAATAGGGCTTAGATGAATTCTTAAAAGTTAATGCTTAAGAAAATGTGCAGAAATCTAGGTCTGACTAACCACCTATCCCTTGGTTAAACAAATAGGTCAAATCAACTTTTTTTCTTTCTGAGAAAAATTATTTTAATTAATGCAAATGAGACTCTAGGAGCAACAGGGGAGTTGCTGTTACACCTAGAGGCTCAGTTCCCTCTAGCAGCTGCCACCCTGGTTGTGAAGACCAGTAACTGGTTAGAAAGGACCTGTTATGTCTCTGCTATTGATCTTATCATTGCTGACTTTGTAGGTACACCCCCATATGTTGACAAAGGATATTGTTGTGTTCAGTTGTCAATTTATTGATACTTTTCTACGAGTAATATCAGAGGAACAGTGCAATGTGAAGTTATGAGCACAGATAATTCATATTTCATGGAGAATTTAGGCATTTACTAAAACAGAGAAGTTGGGAGAGCTGACAGGTCCCCTTTATATCTATAATCTGCATGCAGATAGAACTGATTAAGGTCAGCCTGGTTTTGTGTGTTCTTGTAAATCAAATAGCGCTGCAATATCCAGGGATCCGGCTGCTACACTGAAATTTATTGAAAGTTTGTACTGAACCCAGAACAGCAATTATTATTCATAAGTCATTTCTCTGCTATCTAAGTTCTTCACGTCTTTCCCTCAAATGCCAAGAGAATGCCAAAAACCTGTAAGGTCATTCTTGCATCAGAAGGGAAAAAAATGCCTGCAACGTACAGTATGGGAATGTTTTCTTGGCACATGGATAACATTTGTAGAAAGAGCCAAAGGCAGGAGTAATATAATCAGGGCTCGAAAAAAAGAAGGTGACATGCAATGAACATCAATAACATGTAACAAGAAGAAGTTACACTTCTTCTAATGTGAACCATTCCCACTAGAGTGATGTCTGTGTATACAGCGGCGTGCATAAAGGGGTCCTATTGCAACGCTGAAAATCCCCACCACACTGTTATCCACCTGCATGATGGACATAGCACTGTGTGGGTAGTCTGTGGTAGGCTTCTTTCACATGTCAGTGATTCTTGTACATATAGTGTCCATGTTCTCCTCAGACCACCTATGTATCCATTGACTTTGTGTGTATTCACACCTCAGCCGTTTCCCACAGACTGATACCATGGAAGCATGCACTATTTTAATCTGATCCCTGATGCCCAGTATAGTCTATGGGTCTGTGAATACTACGGATACAGTATGGTTGGTTTAATCTGTGGTTTTCGCGAACCCTTGGTAAGAGGTGCTCTGGAAATTCATTTTCAGTCTAGCACTTTCTGTGGACACACGCAGGGCAAAAAGCAGGCACACAGACCAAACATGGACTCTTCACGGACATCTTCATGAATGAACTTCTGACCATCTTGTGTCAGATGTTCTCATGTGAAGGGGGCCTAACTCTTTAGTGTGCAGCCAGGTTTAGCCTTCTTGACATGGCTTTTTTTTTTACGTTTTATCACCCCCGACTTGCGAAAGCCATAACTTTATTTTTCCAACATAGCTTGTGTTTCAGGAGGCAACATGTGTTTTTTTTTTTAGTACAGTAGTTCCTGACTTTATATAATGTACTGAAAAACTGTTGTTGTTGTTATTATTATTATTATTATTATTATTATTATTATTATTTATCTTTTTTTGAGGAGGGGGACAAAAATCACCAATTTAGCATTTTTTATTGTTTTTGAAAAATGTTTTAAGGGTTTATTTTTATAAATGACATGTTATTCTGTTAGCTAGATATGATTACAGTTGTAGCAAATTTCTATAGCTTTTTAAATGTTTAAAATATTTTTGATGTTTTAAATAATTATTTTCTATTGATAGAACCGTACAAGGGCATGATTTTTACAGCACTGAGGTTATGTTTCTGCCACCATTTTGTGATACATACAACTTTTTTTTTACTGCTTTTTGTTCAAAGTTATTTGAAGGCTAGAGGATTAAAAAGAGGCACCATTTTGACAATTTGTTTAAAATTTATTTATTTTTTTACTGCAGTCAATGTGCAGAATAATTAATGGGAATTTTCTTATAATAATGTGGAAGTAATATTTTGCTGTTTTATTTTTTTTTCCAAAACTTTTTGTTTCACTTTTATTAGTTACTGTAGGAGAGTTAAAAAGATCATCCTCTGATTGATATAATACTGTGCAATACTTTTATATTGCAGTGTATAATACCTGTCACTCTAAGGGTCCATTCACACGACCGTATATTTGCGGACCCGCAAATATACGGGGGCCGCCTGGTGTGTGTTCCGCAGCGCTCGGATTACACGCCGTGCGGCCCCATTGAAAATGCCTATACTTGTCCGTGCGCATGGACAAGTATAGGACATGTTTCAAAAGAGCTAGCTCCGTGCCGTGGCTCACAGCCCCATAGAGGTGAATGAAGCCGCATCTATTCCTGCAATTTTGCGGATAGATACGGCCCCATTCATACGGTCGTGTGAATGGGGCCTAACTCTGACAGGCGTCCTTTAAGGCCCGGTCTCTGAATCCCTTTGAGAGGGGTTTTCTGGGACTAACATATCAATGACTTCTCCATAGGATGGGTCCTAAATATCAGATTCCTGGGGGTCCTACATACCGGGCACCTTCACCTATTAGCAGCAACTGCTGATTCCGGAAGTAAACAGCGTACAAAGCCTAAATACTACAGCCCCATACAATGTGTAATGACCGTTCTCTAGCGCTGATGCTCCTAACCAAATCAATCAGAGCTTCAGTTGTCCACTAGGGGCTTGGGTCTAAGCATCACCTCCATAAGAAGTCAGGTCGAAGGGGTTTCTTCCAAAAACTACTCTAGAACTATCCACAGTTTATAAGTTGTATTGTATTTCAGTCCAATTCACTTTAATTGAGCTAAATTACATTTTCTGATGCAACCCTTGAACAGGCGTGATGCCATTTTAAGAAGAAAGCCATCGTGAATTTCAGTCCTCCACATCCTCTCTAGATATTAAAATCTTGACTGCCACTAGGGGATGCATGCTTCATGGAACTTTATAGAACTTTATTATTGATTCCAATCGGACCTGTACAATTCTCAGTGAGCTCCCCCTAGTGGTGGTTGCACAAACTTTTTTTTTTTATTTTTTTTTAATTGATTAGGTGAATAGAAAATATATTTGGAGATTCACCTGCTTTAGGGGGACATACCTCCTAAAAAATGTGCCACCTATTTAAATAGTTTTATAGGTACACATGACTGCTCTAAACCTCCTTGATTAACCCCTGCACTACCCCAACCATCAATAATATAGGATTTGAACCAGGGTTACCTATTTTCCAAAAGCCCTGGACAGCCATATACTGGGAAATCAGGGGCTTTGCTAACTTTACTGTAGGCACCAATACAAATGGTTCCCCTAAATTTAAAATTCTGATATTTTTTCTCTTTGGTTATTTGCCTATAGATAAAATATGCGGGTCCAAATCTCTGATCCCATTTACACCCCCAGGGGCTGCAGAGTCAGGTTGGAAACTAATATGATCCTCCCCGACTGTTCCTCTTTAACAGTACACACAGATGTGACAGGGTCCATTCATTACCGTGCGCGGTGTGATGTACCAGTGGGTGTCATGGCATAATGTGAAACATCTATATCTGCAGGACAAATGGCAAAGAAACTACAGATTCATCTAAGCTCACGGGCAAACCTAAGGGAATCCGCGGCTGCAGTTTAAAAACCGTCTTTAATGAATTCTGAGCATTTTATAAATTGTCGCTTGTTCATCTCAATAGGATGCACATAAAACTGGACCGCCATCTGTCCCCGGTTCCAGTCCCTGCCAGAAATCACAGACTTGGCAGTCCTACCAAGCCATATTTAAAGATGCATTCGACTTTTTTACACTATTTGATGTCACAAATTATAGACGCTGTTAAATATAAATTACTGCTTTGGAAAGACGGGGCCGCGTTCTGGATTAAATTTGTATACAGAGCAGGAATCTCATAAATGGCTGAATCAAATGCAATGACCGGAAATTGATGTTTACTAAAAAACATTGGGACTCTGGCATCAAAACTACGGAGGGACCTCTATTGCACATACAGACCAATCAGCGCTCATGTCCTTCTGTCACAGAAATGAGTCCTTGCAAGTCTAGTGCCCCATAGCAGCGCCACTAATTCTCATATTTTTGAGCTATATGTTGCATCATCATAGCAGAGAGAGAGAGAGAGAGAGAGAACCAAAGTTTCCCCATAACAATGTCACTGAGTGACATAGTATCTACATTACTGAGCCATACATTGCATCATCATAACACAGACAGTCAATCAAAGTCTCCCTGTAAGAAACTTACCTTTCCAGACTCCAGTGGTGCTATCCTCAGCTCTGGCATGGTGGGAGAGATGCACTGCCAAGCCATGCCCCCCGAGTGATGCACCTCCATCCTTAGCAACCAGATCAATGCTTCGTTTCTCCCTGCAGCCCACGTGCCCTGGAGAAGATAGGCAATGGATTGAATGACAGTCCATCTTCCCAATTAACTGTTTTGCTTAGTGTCTGACCTACTGGAGCACCAGACCACTAGACCATTCAGGTTCTGGTCCAGGTACCTGGCACGCTATATAAATCCCCCCTTGTATGCATACCAGGGCCAAGTGCCAGTGATAGCTGGTTCCCGTATTGCTATTGCTTCCAGTGCTTCTGACCCTGGCTTGTCTTCTCACGTGTGGTACTGCGTAGCCATTCTGGTTCTAACCTTGGCTTATCTTCTGACCAGTCTATGTCTCACGTTTGGTACTGGTTAGCCTGTCTGGTTCTGACCTATTTTGTAGGACTCTGCTTTGTGATGTCCGTATTGTGTGTCCTGTTTGTCTTTCACCTGTACTAGTGTAAGGACTGTCGTCCAGTTGCTGCTCTGCCATTTAGGGCTTACTCTTCAAGTAGGCAGAGAAAGCGGTCTGGGTTCTAGTGCAGGGACTCACTCTTTTGGTCTGTGTCTTTAAGCATCATAGTATCCCCATTACTGAGCCATACATTGTATCATTATAGCAGAGATAGAGAGACAAAGTTTCCCCATAACAGTGTTTCTGAGTGACATAGTATCCCCATTACTGAGCCATACATTGCATAATAATAGCAGAGAGACACAGCCAAGGTGCCCCCATAGTCATATTGTCTCAGTGACATAATATCTCCATTACTGAGCCATATATTGCATTATCATAGCAGACACAGCCAACTACTGTACGTAAATTGTCTCCATAGCAGTGCCACTAACTTCCAGTACTTCCATAACAGTCAGTGTACTCTCAATATTTATCCTATACTTAAACCATTGTAACAAAGCAGGTCAGTCAAAGTGACCCCATAACAGTGTCATGAAGTTCCAGCACCCTTATAAAAATAAATGACTATTCTAATCACTGTCCCAGACCACCGGGGATCCTTACATTAGCTCGTTCAATGATCTACACCACCAGGGATAATTAAAGGGGTTATCCAAGACTATATAACCCCCCTCCTTCATGTGCCAGGCCCCTCATGGTGATTATACTTACCTGAGTCACCGCTCCCTGCGCCACTCCTGGTCCCCGCAGCGCCGCTGCTGCTTCTCCCCATGCAGGGATGAAAACATCTGGCGTCGGGGGGGAGGAACAGCAAATGGCAAGAAGGGATGGGGAGGAGCCTCCCCAGCATCACCAGCAATAACCCTGCCTGCCATTGGCTGCTCCCCCCATCACTGGATGTTTTCATCCTTGCATGGAGAGAAGCAAGAGCGGCAGTACAGGGACCAGGATGCTCTTTATATAAATAGTTGATTATTAGAGCCATGTACATTAAAATTTAATTGGTGCAGTTCTTTGTTGCACAACTTAGAGTGAACAGCACCCAGCTCCATAGCTTCGCCCCCACCAGGACCGATGAGCCTGTAGCTACGTCCCTGTTAGTAGATATCATCCATATATCACTGCTGTATGATCCATATAAATCACTGCAGAGCCTATTTATACAACAGGGAGTTAATAAAATGAATTATCTGTAAATATTTTCCCCATTAATCCATGACATTACATAATCAGAGGGGTGCCCTACAATTATCTAATTTTTGACAAATAATCAGCCTCACATTAAGTTTGTGAACTTGCAGCTATTTTCCCTTCCCCTTTTTCAGCTTATTTTGAGCTCGCCGAGCTTTCTAATTATTGACTTAAATTAAGCAAGCAAAGTGTCATTTCTATATAGCATTTAACTACAGAGTAATTACGTGCGCAGTAATTATGTGTACCTTCTGCACAATTAATACATTACACTGTCTAAGTATTTAAATCTGACGAGAGTTAATTATGATTTTGAACTAAAAATTTCTGTCCCCGAACTTTTGCAGTTTTATAAATACATTTTTGGCAAAAAGTGCTGAAGTTAACATTAATTACTGTGTACGGGGGCATTATAGCAAAAGTAATGTCAGTGAAAGCCTTAAGTTACGAGCTTGCTTTTGTAAAAAAACATTCCTTCTGTGTCTCTGGCCCACAAGCGGAGTTGGGAGCCCTCGACTCGGGATCCACATTGCTATCAACTATGAATCCATCAGATTCATAAACTTAAACTTTTATCCCTGAAATCTCAAACTACTGTGATGTGTTCTAACAAATTATTGGGCAGATTCATTAATTGTGTCCTGAACTTAGAACATAAAACTAGACCAGTCGCAAACTACACAATTTCCTTCCTTCCCTCTTTCCTTCCCTCTTTCCTTCCCTCTTTCCTTCCTTCCTTCCTTCCTTCCTTACTTTCTTCCTTTCCATCTTTACCTTTCTTCCACTTCCTTTCATCCTTCATTTTCCTTCTTTTCTTTCATTCTTTCTTTGCCTTACTTCCCCTTACTTTCATCCTTCATTTCCCTTCCTTCCTTTCATTCCTTCTTTGCCTTTCTTCCCCTTCCTTTCAACCTTCATTTTCCTTACTTTTTTCCTTTCCTTTCCTTCTTTCTTTCCTTCTCTTCCCCTTCGTTCCTTCTTCCTTCCTTCCTTCCTTCCTTCCTTCCTTCCTTCCTTCCTTCCTTCCTTTGTTCCTTCCTTTCTCCCTGCCTTCCTTCCTTCCTTTTCTTCCTTCTTTCCCTTTCTTCCCCTTCCTTCCTTCCTTCCATCCTTCATTTTCCTTCCTTCCTTTACTTTCCTTTCCTTCCTTATTTCCCTTCCTTCCTTCCTTCCTCACTCCTTTCCTTCCTTCCTTCATATCTTTCTTATTTCCTTTCCTTCCTTCTTTCCCTTTCTTTCCCTTCCTTCCTTTTATCCTTCATTTTCCTTCCTTCATTTCTTCCTTCCTTCCTTCCTTCCTTAAATCTTCTTTACAAAATGTTCTCATTATTTTATATTTTAAAAATGATTATACGGTAGAACCTCTCCGGAAATAGACCACATTTTTGAGAAGGCCGCCTCCTTAACCAGACCAGATTTCCTCTGACAGATTTCCAGTTCCACCCTAAATCATATTATACATGCTGATATCTACTTTGAGAAGACCTTGCCCTAGAAGACCACTTTTCAATGCAGTTCTGGGTGGCCATCTCATAAAGGTGTCATTGCATGTTTACTCTTTTTTTCAGTACATTCATTTATAAGAAGGGACGCCTATTTTCATTACACATTGTCAATAAGAAAGCCAAGTCTTCTATCAAGGTAAAGGAAATGGAATCAGAATGATTAAATCTCAACATATTTGGTCTTGTTTAAATGAAGTTGTCAATCACCATACATCAAAGCTTCCCTAGAATATGAATTCACTGGATAGTTCTGCCACACAATTTGTGTTTTGGAAATGCTGCTAAATGTCAATGAAAAGATAATAATAGTAAGACAATATTTCTAGCAGAGAAGTCTATTGGGTATATAGAAAATAGATTTTTCCAACAAAAAATATATTAGTGTGCTTTTATTAAGCACAGAAATCGCTGAGCGGACTATCCCGGAAGATTCAACCTCTAACGTGAGACAATATTGCTAGTATGGATGAGTGAAATTCGGTTCACAGGCTTTCTGTCGATAAAATATTGCACAGAAGGATGAAATTTGGTTTTATATTATTTAGCTATCTCTATATTGCTACTGAAGCAAATTTTTTACCTCTAAATGAGTATATATTTTATGCCGTTACAAACATCGCCAAGTATCACTCTAACCCTAAATAATGACACCAGATGGAGTTGCATTAATATAATGCAAGGCCAACTGGAGGCGAAGATAGAAGCTGCTAGGTATAAAAGTTAAATAATGCATTCCAAGATCTGAAGTCGCTCAAAATGCTCAAAATGTTGTTTTAATTCTGCACAGAGACTTTAAGATATATGGCCTCTTGCTAGTTGAAATTCATTATCAAAGAAGTCTCAGTTTTCAATTTTTAAACTTGAAAACCATTTTAAGACAGGAATCCGAAGTCAGCTTCGGTATCGGCTCGTACCTCGGTACCGAAGCCGACTTTGGATCCAAGTTTTAAAATGCTTTTCAAGTTCAAAAATCAAAGTTTTGAGTGAATCGACTTCTTGGATCCAAAGCTCGATTTGATCAACACTAACACTAATAAAAACTGCAAAAAAAGTTGCCCTGTGGTGTAACTTTCACTCTTTTTACCGTTTTTACTCACCCCTCTACAGCTCTGGTCCCTTCACTTTCTGTGGGTTGACAGCAGTTCATCCCATGTGACCATGAGACAGCTGCGCATCTCCCAGGAACATATTGCAAGCAGCTCTTTTTAACCCCTCTCTGCCTCCCCCATTGTTGCTGAAGCTCTTTTCTTCTGACTTTTTTCTCTGAATAGAAACACCGCCCCAGCGATTCCACTAATAGCTAGCACTATAGTATTACTGATTCTATGTATTGTGATGACATTAAGACATAACCTTTAAAGTGACGCCTAAAATCTAAAGGGTTAAAAAGCTGACCATTAGATATTTGGCTTCTTATTAAAATGTATTACTAGTTTGATCCCTAAATCTCTGTTCTGGATAGTGTGCAAATTGATTTTCTACATGGAAGTCTATGGAAAACATAAAATGCAGGACAATTATTATTATTATTATTATTATTATTATTATTATTATTATTATTATTATTATTACTATTATTATCTTGTTTTATGCTTTATGTAGGGTTATTGCATTTTTTTTGGCCAATTGCATTATTTTTTTTAAATTGCAACATGCTCTGGGTGCAGCGTGTTTCCCCTTAATCCCTGTCATTGTTCTCCCAAAGATTCCCATTTTTTTCTTCTGTAGCTGCATGTGCAATATATGTTGCCATTTTTCATGGTATGTTTAGATGGAATGTTTTTACCAATGTTTTTTTGCCCCAGTACAGTTCTGCAGAGGAAGTCACTTTACAGAGGGGCAAATACTTTGTTCTTGAAAAACACTAACATGTAAAAATGTCATTAAAAATCACTGGGGGGGGGTATAAAACACATTATCTCCACATACGACATACTGATTTTGCAGTGGATTTCTCCTTGGTACCTCTTTATGCCATATGTGAGTTAATCTTAAATCTTCTTGGAATCTATGCACATGGCATCCTTATAACACTTTGCATGCAGTCTGCTAGAGATGTAGCCTACAGATGCCCCTTTGTGTGTGGGGAGGGCAAGATAACTTGATTTAAAAAAAATGGATTGGTTAAAAAAAAGTGAAGTGCTGAGCAGTATAGATGTGAATAAAGCACTTGTGGTGGGATAGAACACTTACTATTAGCTGCTGCAGCTTCTCTGTCTGTGCCTCTGTTGCTCTCACTGACGTTCACTCCTCCTTCCTTCTTCATAGACTTGTATGGGCAGAAAGTGATGTTCCAGGGAGCCATTCCCAAATCCCAACTTAGGTCTCTCACCCAGTTAAGTCTGATCTGCACTGATGAGGAGCAATCAACTTGAAACAGCAGTCTGCAGATGAGGTGCTGACTTATTTAATACCCGAGTCATGGCCTATTTAAAGGGTTGAACATTGACTTATAGGATAGCTGCCTTACATCTGGTGGCATTAGAGGATGAGCTTGTTAGGAGCTCAATTGCACCCGTTTCTTCCCACTAATCCATTCCACATGACAGCACAGCTATATTGTAAAGCTCATGCCTGCCACATCCCCATATCGCAAAATGATTGAATTTTTTTTTAAATGGAGGAAAAAACCCTGTATAGAGTATGATTATTTAAACTATTATATATGTTACTGCAATCCCTCTGCCCCATCCTTGCTCACCTAGAGAAGAAGAGAGGGCAGGTAGAAAACAGTAACACATAAAAGCAGGATCAGACTACATGAGGTTTGTTTGTAGTCTGTAACCATGGATATGCATGTTTACAAATACACTGTATACACAGAACAGTCGGGGATTTTCAATCAAAACCACACATACAATATGTGCCCTAAGTGACTTCAGATGCATTGGAGCAATAAAACAAATGTTAGCTGCAAAAGTAAACACTCCTTTAAAGGAGGACACGTCACATCTCCTGTCTTTTTCAGATACTACTAGAACTTCTTGCATTACTCATGTAATAACACTTCTGGAGCATGACTCTATATTGTGTCATTTCTCTATTATTCCTGCTTGAAGTTTCTGAATGAATTGCCAGGAGTCTTCAATAAAGGTCCAAGTGGGTGTTACCAGTTGGAGGTGTGTCCCTGCCCAGTCTGCCACTGGGAGTAGTGATTGGATAGTGTCAGAATGTGCCGAGACCCGCCCCCCACAACTGTTAAAGGGGTACTCCCATTACAGACAATGGGGGTATATCACTAGGATATGCCCCCATTGTCTGATAGGTGCGGGTCCCACATCTGGGAGCCGCACCTACACCATGAACTGAGCGGGGAAGTTGGTGGCTGGAGGACCACAAGCTTCCCTGGGTCTGTCCACCACCAAGCACTCTGACCTTGAGTGAATGGGAGCGCCCCAAGCTTGTGCGGCTACTGCTCCCATTTATTTCTATGGGACCGATGGAAATGGCCGAGCCAGTGCTCAGCTATTTTCGGCAGCCCCATAGAAATGAATGGAGGATAGCTGCACATGAGCAGTGCACCCTCCACGACTTTCCCTGCTCCGTTCTCGATGTACGTGTGGGTCCCAGATGTGTGACCCGTACCTATCAGACAATGGGGGCATATCCTAGCGATATGCCCCCGTTGTCTGTAATGGCAAAACCCCTTTAACACCCAGATGGACCTTTATTGCTGACTGGTGGCAATTCATTCATAAACTTGTTGCAGGAATAATAGAGGAATGACACAGCATAGAGTCATACAGATAGATGCTCCAGAATTGTTATTATATGGAGAAGGCAAGTACTTAGAAGAGATTAAAGGTCCTCTTTCAGTCAAAAGAATGGCAAATTTGACGTTCCAAGATTGTAATACGTTAGAACCGTGTAATTAATTAACCGTGTCACCTTCTTAATTGTTCCTATCACATTACTATTCTATAGGCCACAATTACAGACAAATCCATATTTTTTAATGAACATAAATATTCCCTGTGTGTTTAACCCTGGCGACTGGAAACTGCCTTGAGGAAGTCCTGTGTACAAACACATTAGAAATGAGAGATCTGCACGCAGCCTCATCTTATTGCAACAAGACACTCCAGGGAACGTCTAAATGATCCATTTAAACGGTTCTTGGGTGGATAAAAGCACTTGCTCTTTGGCCCCCATGCTTTGTAATGTACGTGAGGGATGTTTAAATGGATCAGTTAAACATAGCCTGCCATGCTTTACTGCTTAATTGGATTTAAATGTGCTACATATTTAAATTGTACAAAGAAGGGGAACATTTTTAACCCTTTCTCCCCTCTGGCATCCTTTTCATATTTTCGAGTTGGAAAAATGAGTTATTACGATGAAACAGATGTCAATATCTGCGCTTGAAGTGCATAGGAGACAGCAGAAAGTTTACCTTCAAAGCCATCATTTAGGAATTGAAAATTTAAAGGGGTTGCCCATTGGGACAAAAGTTAAAAAGAAGCCTGAACAGGCTATGAATCAGTCATAAAATAAAATAATTGATTGGCACAGTCTGAGAGCTACACTTAAGATGCCAGGCCAGGGATGAGGCGAGCTACCGTGTCTCATCAAAAATGTTCGTCACATCAGGAACAGATGGCACTTTTTTTGCATGCAGGAATTTAAATGTATAATTACATGTGGCCCGACTCAAGTTTTTTTCTGTATGGATTCTTCCAGGACATCCTTTGGACATACTTTGTTCATGTGCCTTCTTATGACAAATGGACATCAGAAAAAGGTCCTCTACTCAGATATAAGCAGTGACTTAAATTCTGTTGGACTCCTAATGGTCACCCTGAAATCAGAAAGTGTGATAATAGAGATTCAGGTGTATCATCTGAAGGCAAACTTTGTTGCTTGCAAGATTTTTCAGAGAAGGCTTACTCAGAAATGGACTGACAGTGTTGTTACAGCTGAAAGGATCCATGTTTTCTTAATCTGAATGCAAACCATACTTGTCTGTTCAATTAACACTACAGGCCCATGAGTCAGGATCAGCTCAAGGTGTTTTGGTCCTTGGATAACACTGAGTCATGGTAGACCTCCTAGCTACACTTACTCAAGATCACTATGGGCCCCACATGTCCAGAGGGACAAATGATCTGCCCCTGTTTTCCTGATGCCAGCATTGACACTGCCATCAATGTACCACCAACCACCCACAAATGTGACTTTTATGTGATTTTTGGGATACAGTAGCATTATTTCAAGTTTTCCTGATAATAGCCTCGACTTTGCCTCGAATGTGCCAGGAGAACCGGATGTATTTTATATTGTAGGTTTTCTAAGTTCAAGTCTTTCAGTGAAGCTTCTATGAAATCCTTTATACAGAATCTTATCTTTATAAAGTTTGCCAACTTTACCTAAATCAGGTGATTTTGAGTCAAATCTAATTAAAGCAGGTGGGGACATCATTAACAAGAATATTTTCACTTGCAGACAATTTTACAGTAATATTGCAGTAATATTAGATTCTCTTTTCTTACTTCCCTCCTTTCTTCTTTTTTTTATTAGAAAATACTAATATTGCTACTACTATTAATAATAAATCAATTATCTGCACTGTTATCCCTCTTGTGATAATTGTTAAAAGGAGTAGAATTTAATTAAGCAATGCTATAGTGGTAGTTAGTAGACTGGAAGTGATGCTATCAGTATCAGCAGTAGAGAAATGTTTTTATTTTTTTCAAAATAATATAAAGGCATAATGAAGATGTTTTCTGATTACTCCAGATATTGAATTTTCTGCTTCTATGATTTTTTTCTCTGTAGCTTCTATTGATGTATCATTTGTAAACTAAAGATTGCAGTCGGTCAGTTGTTAACAAAATTAACTATGTATTCCTTTGTATTGTTCCCCCTTCATTCTATACTTCATATTCTCTTCATAGGTCTTCCGTATTTTCTCACTTACTTCCTTTCTTCCTTTCCATCTTCCTTTGTTGCTTAATTCCTTCTTCTATCATTTGTTTCTACTAGTCCTCTTAATCAACCAGCTGCCTTTCCCTTCATTCCATCCTTCATACTTTATAATTTTCTTCTTAACCCTTTTTCCTTTTACTCTTCCTTCCTTTATTCCTTTAATTTCCTTCCTTCCTTCCTTTGCTTCTTCCTTCCTTCTTTCCCGTCCTCTTTTCTTTATTCTACCCCCTTCCCTTTTTCTTTTTCTTCTCTTACTTGACCACAACTGCCTTCACTCATTTTAACCAATCAACTCCTTTTTATTCTGTTACGACCAGTGGATGGGTGCCTTTGGTCAAACCAGAGAGTGCAGATTCTCTGTGTCAACCAAGGGATGACAGCCACTAACCCTAGGGTGTTAATCAGCACTCTTACAGGAGACAGGACGGAACTCAGCAAGAGAGAAACTGGATCACTATTGATAAGAGTAGCTAATATGGTTGACAGCTGACTTACAGAGTCAGACAACAGGTCATGCTCCAATAGCTCAAGTTGTGGATAGAACCGCAGTTAGTGTGAACTGAGTCCAATAGCAGACATGATGGTGAGAAGTGGTATTGCAGAGAAGATTGGAATAAAGGCTGCAGCTGATGATGATGATGAGGAGGATTGTCAGAGGCATAAGCTGAAGTTTGGTCAGAGACAAACCAGTGGTCAGAAGCCAGTATCAGATAGTAGCATGGTACAAAGGATTAGACAGGCTCAGGGTCAGACAGGTCCAGTAGTTGATGCAGGTAGCGGGCAAACAGAATGGTCAAACACAAGAGATCAGAACAGAACACTTTTACTATTACTGTTAGTAAGTCAATACTCAGGCAACTTCCTGGAAGAGGAAGCTGCTATTCAACCCTGCCCAGGGGTCGTGCTGGAAAGCAAGTACCCCTGGTAGCATAAATGACAGGAAGGGGTGGGTGCACGTCCCTATGGGACACCAGCATGGGATGGAGCTTGGAGGCAGCATGGCCGAAGGACACGTGTGGCAGGTACATGCCTACCAGATCTGGAGGAGACAGTCACTTGCACCGAGGAGGAGATGCTGGGGTTATGACAGGTGAGACAGAGGGATGTGGCAGAAGGCTTACTTTTTTCTTCTAGCCTAGCTTCCTTTCTTCATTCCTTCGTTCCTTACTTCCCAAATTTCTTCCTTTCTTTCTACTCCTTCATTCCTTTGTATCTTCCTTTCTTACTTTATCCTTGGTTCCTTCCATTCTTCCTTTCCTTCTAACTTTTTCAGTCCCTCCTCCCTTACTTTTATCCAATCCTTCCTTCCTTCCTTCCTTCCTTCCTTCCTTCCTTCCTTCATCTTTTATCTTCATTCCTGCTCCTTCCTTCCCTCCTTTCGTTCCTTCTCCTTTCTTTGTGTTCATATAGCTGTAGTTATTAGATGTAACAGGGACTAGATGCGATGCAGTGAGTAGCAGCAGTAATACATTTTATTTTTGTCAAATGCATAATATTTTTTATACTTTTGTTATATTAGAAGAATTGGAAGAACCTCTTTATTTTTATTTTTACCCTCTCTTACCGACTCCTTTTTCTAAGCTAAAGAAATGAGCGGGTCAGTTGGAGGACAACAACAATGTAAACAGCTGTGTGAACACAACAAAGTTCTTCTTCTCATCCAACACAAAGATTTCCTCAGTACATATATTGTGTGTATTATACTAGGTTTCATAAGCATAGGTTTAGAGGACCACTAATCTTTAATGAAGACACCTCTTGAAACTAAATGGACACAGTGGGACAGATGTCATGTCTTAGACCAGGCAAGCTTGAGAGGCTCAGGCTTTGTAGCATATTTTGTGCATCTTTTTTCTTCCTTGCGTCATTTCTTGGCTTACTTTATTTTTCATCAGACTTTTGTTGTAATTTGACATATTTTCAAGTTTGAAGAAACTTTTTCAAAACTGTCTAGTGAGGTGTAATGTGTGTCTAAAACTCCTAAACAAATCTGATATAAGGCATCAGCAACTGAATTTTACCCCATGGTCATTTACAGTACCAACAATATACTTCAGAACAAAGTCAATGAATGAAATACGTACAAGGTCCTCCTCCCCATCTCCTGCAATGTACACCATGACCCTGGAGAAAGGAGGGGGGGGGGGGTACATTGCTTTGTAGGTAAAATATTTGATAGTTTTCCTGATGTAATATCTACAAAATAATCACATGCTTACTATTTCCATGCTAAGCATTTACTGTAATTATTTCTTATAGATTTTTTTTAATGTAAAAAGGTGCAAATATTGCTTTCTGTGACATGTTTCAGATGCCCCAATGATAGGGTTCACTGAGTGTCAAATTAATTGAATGAAGTTTTGCTTAGTAAGAGGCATTATTTCAAGGTTGCAATATAGTCTTTAATGCTTATGCTTTTAGCTTACAAACGATAGATATACAGTAGATTTAATTGTTTATTACAATGACAATGAATACTCTGTCCTTTTGTATAGGAATGTCTTAGAAGAGGAGAAGATTTTCCTATTAGTCAAAGCAGCAAATAACTATGTATAAATATATCAGGGGTCAGTACAGAGATCTCTCCCATCATCTATTTATCCCCAGGACTGTGACTGTGACGAGGGGACATCCACTTCGTCTAGAAGAAAGAAGGTTTCTACATAAACATAGAGGAGGATTCTTTACAGTAAGAGCAGTGAGACTATGGAACTCTCTGCCTGAGGAGGTGGTGATGGTAAGTTCACTATAAGAGATCAGGAGGGGCCTGGATGTATTTCTAGAGGGTAATAATATTACAGGTTATAGTTACTAGAGAGGGGTCGTTGATCCAGGGAGTTATTCTGATTGGAGCTGGAGAGGAATGCTTTTAGCTAAAATTAGGAAAATTAGGAAAACCTCACAGGTTTTTGTTTTTTTTTCTTCCTCGTGATCAACTTCAAAGATAACAGGCTGAACTGGACAGACAGATGTCTTTTTTTCAGCCTTACAAACTATGTTACTAAGTAGAGAGACTCTAAGAAACAGTTGCTCGCATTTTGGCAAACCTTGTCTAGCTGTGAATTTGGCACATTCATTTGAATAGGTGACAAGTATACTGCATTTCCACTATAGTGGTAGCTGTAGAGGAAATCCTGGCTGCAAGAATCTCGTCAGACTAGTCCCTCTGCTTCTACTTTCCCATCACCGGTAGAGCCTATGGTCAAGCTCCCTGTAACGCTCCACTGACCTTCCACTAGTGAGCAGAAGCGAGGACCGGCGTCAGATGCGGCCGGCGTCCTCGTCTCCATGATGACAAGTGACCTTGTGATACGCCCTTGTACTGGCGCGACCTCTGTCTCTTGACCTCAGCTTCATCTGGTTTCGGTTTTTGCCAACGTTTGGATTTATTGACTTCTCGGTTTCTGACCTGGCCTGGTATTGATTATGTATCTGTGTTTTCTGTCTTAGTCTGTTGTTTTCTCCCTTCGTCACCCCTCCCTGTAAGGCCCTGCACTTAAGTAAGCTAGCGACCAGTTGCGCTCCATGAGTTAGGAAGGACTGTGCAAGTAGGTAGGGATAGTGGTGTGGTTGGAGCTCAGGACTGCATTATTCCCTACCTGTTACATGACACTCTCTGACCGCTTCTATGGTGATCGTAAGGGTTTTGCAAACTCTATTTTTGCTTCAGGCCTCACTCTTCAGCTACTGTACCAAGGCACAGAAAGTCGGAGAGTAGATTCATTAGAATTGGAACAGAAACCAATTTTTAAGAAACTTGCACATCTCTACCTCGGGTTTCAAACATTTAATTGGATTTTTGATCAATGCTCATTACAGCATACAAAGGAACAGATTCGGGGCTGACCCTCTCTGATCGCATTGCAATCAATACTCATATACCATATTTTTCGCCCCATATGATGCATTTTTTCCCCAAAAAAAACGAGGGAAACATTCCCCGGTGTCTTACGGGACAAATACTAATGAGTGCTTCCATTATGGAAACGCACATCAGTACCAGACGACCGGGAAGTGGTGAAGACTCTGTACTCACTGCTTCCTGGTCCTCGGCTGTCGGCGGTGCATTGGCTGCGCACAGCGTGAGGGCGCTCTGTGACCACGCTGTGCGCAACGGTTCACAGTACAGCCGACAGCCGGAGGAAGAAAAGCTGATGGTGAAGAGTGGCGGCGTCCAGGAGCAGGAGATGTAAGTGGTTTATTTATTGTATTAAACATAAGGCAACAGGGGCTGATCTGAGATGCTGGGGGCTAACATGACAGGTAATGGGGACTGCTGGGGGCCAATATGAGAGGCAATTGGGGCTACTGAGGGCTCATATGAGGCAATAAGGGCTGCTGGGGGCCAATATGAGAGGCAATGTGGGCTACTGAGGACTGATATGATGAGGTAATGAGGACTGCTGGGGGTTAATATGAGAGTCAATGGGGTCTACTGGGGGCTGATATGAGACAATGGGGGTGGCTGGGAACCAATATGAGAGGCAATGTGGGCTACTGAGGACTGATATGAGGCAATGGGGGCTACTGAGGTCTGATATGAGGCAATTTGTCCTCCTCTAAAACCTAGGTGCGTCTTATGGGCCAGTGTGTCTTATAGGGTGAAAAATATGGTAATATACAGGCAAGCACTGTAGAGTCTGAAAGACCCCAGGGTTCTCCAACTTTATTATCCGTGGTAAGGGCATTTTACAGTATTTTGAGAACCTCTTAAAACGATATCATGCACTATAAACTGATAGAGCACACAGATCATGATCTATGGGGATTTAGAAAGAATTCAAATTTGATACTATTTCATAAATGTTGTCTTCACGGTAAGACCTCAGTCATGCATTCTATGCTTTTCAGAATATCTCCCCTAGGTTTTAACCTATCCTAACATATGGTGTGATCTTGACACTCGCTGCTCAGGACGTTTTATTCGTTTTGAAGATAAACAGACACACGAAAGGCAGGCTGAGCTCGCATTCAGCAAAGCAGCGTGAAAACTATTCATAAATGGGATTGCGGTAGAAAGCTTTTCCTGACCTCATAAGCTTTTCCCGTATGTACCGGAGAGGTCTAGAAATGAAGTAAAGGAAAACATAAATATCACACTGTAAATAGGAAATGTCAGCTATGAAAATTCATTTCAAGGGAGTAAGCAATATCCTTCTGAAAATGTGGCACCATGACATGCAAGCAAACACACACATCGTTTCTGAATTTGGGGAGTATATAACATTGGGCGTAACTTTAACCGTAGAAGTTACATGTAGGAACTGATGAAGGCCAAAACACCAGGGGTCTACTCAGATGCAGAAAGTCAGGGACATTTTATCACATTGACGGGCCAAGTGCAAAAAGCAGGCTTCACCCTGTAGGTGTTTCCAGTTTCACACTGTCATTAGTAGTTCCTGCAGGCCCATCAGAGGACAGCCTGTCAGAGCTTTCTGGATCCTGCATTGGTGGAGGTTACCGCAAATGCCTTCTAGACCCGTTGGTTTTAATGGGGTGCGGTGGAGATCTGGCCACTACTCGGCAGCTTCCTTAGGTAGCATGGTTTATATGTTGAGGAAGTGAGTAAAGTTGGGAAGGGGGTACAAGTTAGCTTATTTATGGTGGATGTTAATGAACAAAAATCCTAGTTCTTCAATAAGGTCAATCAGTATCCTTAACCCTACTGTTTCCCCAGAATTCAAAACAATGGA
This sequence comes from Rhinella marina, assembly GCA_900303285.1. Taxonomy (NCBI): domain Eukaryota; kingdom Metazoa; phylum Chordata; class Amphibia; order Anura; family Bufonidae; genus Rhinella; species Rhinella marina. The sequence continues at coordinate 111,122 of ONZH01020522.1, forward strand.
GTGATAGATTTCCCAGGCATTTAAAGCACTCTCAACACGGGTAGAATCAAATCACATGGCCAATTTGGACCTGAAACTAATTTTAATAAATTTGCTCATCTCTACACCCAATGGCACCAACAAGCGTTTTCTTTTTTAGACCCCCATTTGCTTTTTGAGGGAATTTTTATCGGTATACCTTTCATACTGTCATAACTCTGTAAGGGCATTAGACTGACGATCTAATACAAAGATATCAATCAAAGCAGAAAGTTTTTCTGTGTTATTATGTGTTATCAGAAAATGACCTATTGTTTAACGCATTATCACATTTTTGTGTTAATTTTTTTTTAGAATTGTTAGTGAGGGTTTTTTTGTTTGTTTTTTCTTTTTTTCTAATTTTAATGTTACTATCTATATTTAAACAGATACTGTATGTATATAATCTTGCAATTTTCACACTGGCCACTAGGTCTATTAATAGGTCATGATTGCCTGTCCTGTGCAGGTAGCTTTTTAGTAGTTATCTCATTATCACCACAGGCAGAAGTACAATGACAAGTGACACCTCTATATAGATAACACAGGATCTATTATTTAGAAAAAGTTGATATCACAATTTATTAGCTCCCTCCTGACCTCTGCACAGGCCACAGAACATGCCTAGGAAAATTTCCCATAGTAGTCGATGGGTTGTAACTTCACCACCACAACCAACACCACCAACCAACGTCTTAGCATATTAAACATGTTGGCCAGTGTGAAAACTACACAGATATATATATATATATATATATATATATATAATTTAAACAATAAGTAATTTTCTGATTACATTTAATTCACCACCTAAGTTGATTCAGTCATGCTTAAGGCATATTTGACTGTGACTTACTCTTTTGATGCATAATAATGTGGAGAGGATGTATTGCCTTAGCCCTTGCTCTCCTCTCGATATGTTACAGAGACAAATGCTGAAATAAAGTACCGTACAACCCAAGCTATCTTACCGACCTGTCACGTGACATGGTATGTCCTCAGATACACTTTGAAACATAGAAAACTGAAAAATCGAATCTCCAGTCTGCAACTAATATGTTACACGTTTTTCTTCCTTTTTTTTAGTGCCCCAGCATATGTCACAAATGATCTGAAAAAATAAATCATAATTGGGTCATCCATACTTGAATACAGTATTTTGGATTTTTCAGATTAGCTCATCTATAATGGACAAAAAGTAGCAAAAACTTTACAATACTTGAGCTTGTTGGACATTCCATTCCAAAATTTAACGCCGGTGGTTGCCAGCTGCCGGCGTACTACTATTCCCAGCACTCACCGTCGCATGATTCCTGTCCATGCTCCATCTGGATACCGCCATGTTGTCTCATCCTCCAGGGCTACTCCGGCTGTGTCCCGTAGGGGGCGGGCGCCGGCTCTCTCTGCTTCTTATACACGCAGTGTGTGCACCTGAAATCTGTCCTCCACCTGTCCTGGACCAAGATCAGCTATTTAAGGCAGCCCCGCCCACTCTCAGATGCCTATGGTTTTGTTCCATAGCGAAGGTGTGCTATTGTCTCCTGTGTTGTTACTCCGTGTATGACCCGTGCCTGTCCCTGCCTTCTAAGTTCCTGCCTGATCCTGTGGTACCTCGTTGATCCTCCAGTTGCCGACTCTGTTTGCTGACCTGAACCTGTGCTGCCCGCCTGGACCATTTGCTTGTTCCTGACTACGCCTCTGTCTATTCTCTGGTACCTCACTGCCCTCCTGTGTATGACCCAGACTGTCGACCCTGCTACTACCACAGCTCTGCTATTCAAGTCCTGCTACTGCCACGCCTGCACAATCCCGGCTCTGCTACTTCAAGTTCTGCTACTACCACAGCTCTGCTATTCAAGTCCTGCTACTGCCACGCCTGCACAATCCCGGCTCTGCTACTTCAAGTTCTGCTACTACCACAGCTCTGCTATTCAAGTCCTGCTACTGCCACGCCTGCACAATCCCGGCTCTGCTACTTCAAGTTCTGCTACTACCACAGCTCTGCTACTCAAGTTCAGCTTCTGCAGCTCGTCCTGCCTGGCCAGCCGTTTCCTACTCCTGCTGGTAGGTAACACAGTGAGTCCACATTACCTGAATCGTTACACAAAACCATAGAGTCGGTCCACTTTACGGCATTGACAATCTCCACTCTACCAAGAAGGTTTTTTTTTCACTATGTTTTGGAATGTGTCTGAGAGAACTGGAGACCATTCACCATAAAAAAGCATTTGTGAGGTCACACACTGATACTGGAAATGATAGCCTGACTCAGAATCTGAACTTCAATCCATTCCAAAGGTGATTTAGTATGGTCTTCCTCCTGAGTAAGTCAACTTTCGATTTACTGGGGCAAATCTTCAGATCAGAAATAGAGATGAGCGAGCATACTCGTCCGAGCTTGGTACTCGTTCGAGTATTAGGGTACTCGTAAGTACTCGCAGCTCGGACGAGTATCTCGCCATACTCGAGGAAATGGCAACTTCCGCATCGTGCTTTTCTGGCGCCTAAAAACACAGCCAATCACAAGCCAGGAGACTCTACAGTACACCCAGCATCACGTGGGGCCCTTACATGTCGATAGCAGGGGTTGGCTGGCCTGATCAGGTGACCCTGGAATATACTACCGACTGGCCGCGGCGCTCGGCTCAGATGCCGTCTGGATGTCGTTAGGGATAGAGCTGCTGCCTTTCAGGGACAGTGTTAGGGCCTGCATTTAGTTGTCTGTTAGACAGGGATCACCCACAAAGAACCCAACAGCCCTTCTAAGGGCTAGAAGACATTTTATTTATTTTTTTTTGTCACTTGGCTGGCTGGCACTAGTAGTGCAGCTATCGCCATATCTAACCCTGTTTTTTTTTTTTTTTTCTATCTCAGTGATACAAATCCATTGCACACAGCACTGTGGAACCATTCTGTGTGTCACAGTTCAGCACTGACTCACTCCAATCCATATATACTGTCCAGGTGACACTTTCTGTACGTCACACAATACAACCAAGTCATTTGCTACCAATATCATCTACCGCTTGATCCAGAAAATTCTCTGTGTGACATTTGTCTGGGTCGCAGACTAAATAGCCACCGTTAAGAGGGTGTCAGTCAGTTCTACCATATTTCCTGCACGTCACGTTCCCAAAAAAACAAAATATAAAAAAAAAAAAAATATATTAGTTCAGTTTTAGCTCAGTGATACAAATCCATTTTACTCAGCTGCGTGTAACCTTTCTGTTTCTCAGTTCAAAACATTCGCTCACATCCGTATATACTGTCCTGGTGACACTTTCTGTACGTCACTTAATTCTACCGGACTTAATTTTTTTTTTTTTTTATCATACACCTATATACAAAAAATGTTGAACCCCAGGGCTAAGGGTCGAGGGCGTGGGCGTGGGCATTCAATTACTGCAGGGGGCAGAGGCCGTGGTCCTGGGCAGGGTGAGACAGTATCTGCTGATGAGGGAGCTGTGGAACGCCGCAAAGTTACACTCCCTAGCTTCATGTCTCAACTTACAGGGACACGTGGTAGAGGACTGTTGAAACCACAACAGTGCGAACAGCTGATCTCGTGGATTGCGGACAATGCTTCAAGTAATTTGTCCACCAGTCAGTCTTCCACGCAGTCCACCCACGTTACCCAAGGGAGCACTCCTATGGCTCCTCCACCTCAACCTCCTTCCCCCCAGTCTGCCCCCTCCCAGGAAAATTTGGAATGTGATCCCTCATACTCTCAGGAACTGTTTTCTGGACCCTTCCCAGAGTCACAAACCACTTCTCAGGTTGCTGCTGACCTTGTTCCCGATGCCCAAGTTTTCCAACTGTCGCAGTCTGTGGGTGATGATAATGACAATGTTGAGTTAGTGGAAGAAGTTTGTAAAGAGGTGTCGGACGATGAGGAGACACGGTTGTCAGACAGTGGTGAAGTTGTTGTTAGGGGAGGAATTCCGAGGGGGGAGCAGACTGAGGAATCGGAGGATGATGAGGTGACTGACCCAAGCTGGGTTGATATGCCGAGTGAAGTCAGTGCTTCTGAGGCGGAGGCGAGTGCTGCACCAGAACAGGTTGTAAGAGGCAGTGGTCTGGCCAGAGGGAGAAGCAGGGCCAGAGCTGGTGCATCAGCAGCAACTGTTCCACGTAGTGAAGCTCCCGTGGCGAGGCCTAGATGTTCGCAAGTCTGGAGGTTCTTTAAAGAAAGTGAGGATGACCGACGGACTGTGGTGTGCAACCTGTGCCACACCAGGATCAGCAGGGGTGCCACCACTACTAGCCTAACCACCACCAGCATGTGCAGGCATATGAGTGCTAAACACCCCACTCAATGGAACCAAGGCCGTTCACCACCTCCTGCGGGTAACACCACTGCTCCTTCCCCTGTGTCACTCGCTGCCTCTGCTAGTCAACCCCCTGCGTCACTCACTGCCTCTGCTAGTCAACCCCCTGCCCAGGACCCCGGCACGAGCGCCTCCCGGCGGAAAACCACACCTTTGCCTCCACGATCCTCCACAGCGTCCACCAACGTGTCCCAGCGCAGCGTTCAGCTGTCTTTACAGCAGACGCTGATGCGCAAGAGGAAATACAGTTCCACCCACCCACATGCCCAAGCCCTCAACGTCCACATCTCCAAATTGCTTAGCCTGGAGATGCTGCCCTATAGGCTGGTAGAGACCGAGGCCTTTCGAAATCTCATGGCGGTGGCTGCCCCTCGGTATTCCGTCCCCAGCCGCCACTATTTTTCCCGATGTGCCGTGCCGTCCCAGCCCTACACCAGCACGTGTCACAGAACATCATCCGTGCCCTGACCAACGCTGTTTCTGAGAAGGTCCACCTAACCACGGACACGTGGACAAGTGCTGCCGGGCAGGGACACTACATCTCACTGACGGCACATTGGGTTAACTTGGTGGAGGCTGGGACCGAGAATGACCCTGGGGCCGCTCATGTACTGCCCACACCGAGGATTGCGGGGCCTACCTCGGTCACGGTCTCTCAGACATACTATGCCTCCTCCTCCGACCCCTCCTCCTCCACCGAATTACCATCCGTGGGCACGGCGCCTTCAGTCGGTAGCTCTAGGCGCAGCAGCAGTGCCGTGGGTAAGCGCCAGCAGGCGGTGCTCAAACTGCTGAGCTTAGGTGACAAAAGGCACACCGCCCAAGAGCTGTTACAGGGCATCACGGCGCAGACCGATGTGTGGCTGGCACCGCTGAACCTCAAGCCAGGCATGGTTGTGTGTGACAACGGGCGTAACCTGGTGGCGGCTCTGCAACTCGGCAGACTGACACATGTGCCATGCCTGGCCCACGTGTTCAATCTTATAGTTCAGCGGTTCCTCAAGACATACCCCAATCTGTCTGATTTGCTCACCAAGGTGCGCCGCATCTGTGCACATTTCCGCAAGTCTAGCACAGATGCTGCCACTCTCAGGGCAGCGCAGCGCCGCCTACAACTGCCCGCTCACCGACTGTTGTGCGACGTGCCCACGAGATGGAATTCCACATTAAACATGTTATCCAGAGTTTACCAGCAGCGCAGAGCGATTGTAGACTGCCAGATGTCATCTTCCACAAGAACTGGTAGTCAGGTCTCTCAGATTCCTCAAGTCTACAATGAGGAGTGGACGTGGATGTCTGATATCTGCCAGGTGTTGAGCAACTTTGAGGAGTCAACACTGATGGTCAGCGGCGATGCCGCCATTATCAGCCTCACCATCCCGCTGCTTTGCCTGTTGAAAAAATCACTGCTCAGCATCAAGTCGGATGCTTTGCGCTTGTCACAAGAGACGGTGGAGGAAGATACATCGCTTGATAGCCAGAGCACCCTCCGGTCTGTTTCTCAGCGTGTATCGAAGGAGGGGGATGAGGATGAGGAGGAAGAGGAGGAGAATGTCGGCGAGATAGTAGAGGGTACCAGTGCTCAGTCCTTAACTCTTGAGCGTGTATGGGCTGAAGAGGAGGACTTGGAGGAGGAGGAGGAGGAAATGGAGAGTCAGGTCAGTGAGGAGAGGGAATTCTTGCGTGTTGGGACTCTGGCGCACATGGCAGACTTCATGTTAGGCTGCCTATCCCGTGACCCTCGCGTTAGAAGAATTTTTTCAAACACCGATTACTGGGTGTTCACTCTCCTGGACCCACGGTACAAGCAGAACCTTTCAACTCTCATCCCTGCAGAGGAAAGGAGTATGAGAGTGAATAGGTATCAACAGGCCCTGGTGCACAAGCTGAAACAATTCTTCCCATCTGACGCCGCTAGCGGCAGAGGGCATGGTTCTGTGGGCCAAGTAGCGGGGGAGAGGAGGCGAGCAGGCAGCTTGTCCATCACTGGCAGGGGAACGCTCTCCAAGGCCTTTGCCACTTTTATGTCACCCCAGCAAGACACTGTCACCTGTCCCCAGTCTAGGCAGAGTAGGGGGGAGCTGTACAGAAAGATGGTGAGGGAGTACCTAGCTGACCATACCAACGTCCGTAGCGATCACTCTGCTCCATACAACTAATGGGTTTCAAAGCTGGACACGTGGCCTGAACTGGCGCTGTACGCCTTGGAGGTGCTGGCCTGCCCTGCCGCTAGCGTTCTGTCAGAGCGGGTATTCAGTGCAGCTGGTGGCGTCATCACCGATAAGCGTACACGCCTGTCAACTGACAGCGCTGACAGGCTGACGCTTATTAAAATGAACAAAGCCTGGATTTCACCGGAATTCAAATCTCCTCCGGGGGAAAGCAGCTAAAGATTTAAATAACTTATGTATCCGATTCCTCCTCTCTACTCCTCCTCCTACTCCTCCTCCTCCTCCATATCGTCTTTACCTAATGCTGACCCAAAAAATGCCATTTTTTAGAGGTCCAACTGGCACTCTTTTAGCACAATTTTTCAGGAGGGCCCCCCTACAGGCCCTCTATTCCAACAATTTTTCCAGAGGTCCACCTACAGGCCCTCTATTCCAACAATTTTTCCAGAGGTCCACCTACAGGCCCTCTATTCCAACAATTTTTCCAGAGGTTCACCTACAGGCCCTCTATTCCAACAATTTTTCCAGAGGTTCACCTACAGGCCCTCTATTCAAACAATTTTTCCGGAGGTCCACCTACAGGCCCTCTCTCCAATTCCAGTTCCAAGTTTTATTTGCGCATACTGCATACATTTTTATTTTTGGGATAGGTGTGAAAAATATTACTTGCGAATCTATATTGCCCAACATTGGATACGGTAGCAAGTAGAAGACCAAACACATGCTGCTCACAGGGTTCCGCAAATTCCTGGTCCACCCGCAAATTCCTTGTCCACAATGTCAAGGAGGACGAGGTTCTTTGGATGAGCAACAAGTCCTTCTGTACTGAAATCGCCGACAAAGTCTCCATCTAAGAACACACAGACCATTGTGGAGAGAGCGGCACAGCTCGCCATCAAAGTGAGGAACCCCAACGCCAGACTGCGCAGAGAAGATAACGAATAAATATCTCTGTGGTTATTTTTGCTAAATAAAAGTCAAATAAACCCCCCAAAAAATTCATCTGTTAATGTGCCTGATCCACCCAAGTTGAATCTGTCCCATCATGAGAAAGTCCCCCCCCCAAGGAGTCCCCTCTGTAACTTGCTTCCCATACAACTACCTCACCCCCCCGACACCTGTGTCTCGCCATTGTCCACCACCTCCTCAGACAACACTGGTAAATCCACACTGTCAGCACACGGAAACAGCAAAAGGTCTTGCGAATTGGGGCAGAGAATGTTCTGGGCTAGCACATCAGAGAAGGGGTGACTATGGGGTTCCAGGGAGTACGTGACCACATGCAATCTCCATCTAAAAAGTCATGCCACACTTGATCAATCTCATAATTTACGACTGTACCGGTTGATGCTAAATTTTTAAGTTGGGGTCCTGCGTCGTCATTCTAAATACATCCGGCTGTTGTCACCAACACACGCTAGCCCAGGGGGCACTCCTCTGGCTCTTCCACCGAAACCTCCTTGCCCCAGCCTGCCCCCCCACCTACAGGCCCACTCTCCAAACAATTGACGTCTTTTTCCTATCTTTCTCTCTCTCCAAACTATTTTTCCGGATAGCTGCCATATACGGTATTAAACTGAGAAGAATACAGAGAACACATGCTACACTTGATCAAGTTCATAATTTACGACTGTACCGCTTGATGCAACAGTTTTCAAAAATCCATTCTGGCTGTTGTCACCACCACACACGCTAGCCCAGGGGGCACTCCTCTGGCTCTTCCACCGAAACCTCCTTGCCCGACCCTGCCCCCCCCCACCTACAGGCCCACTCTACAAACAATTTAGCCGGATAGGGGACGTATCCGAAGTTGTACTCATGTTTGTTTTTGTTCTTCTTTTATCTGCCTCCTGACTTGTGATAGGCAGAGCATGGACACGTCCCCTTAGCTGCAGTGGGAAAGACACTCCCCTGGCCAGAGCAAGCTTTTTTTCCCTTTTCCGTGTTCGAAATATCCATTAAATATAGGGTCCCAAGATAGGGGATGTATACGGTATTAAACTGAGAAGAATCGATACTGCACCGGCTGATGCTAGAGCATTTCCAAATGCATTCCGGCTGTTGTCACCACCACACACGCTAGCCCAGGGGGCACTCCTCTGGCTCTTCCACCGAAACCTCATTGCCCCAGCCTGCCCCCCACCTACAGGCCCACTCTACAAACAATTTAGCCGGATAGGGGACGTATCAGAAGTTGCACTCATGTTTGTTTTTGTTCTTCTTTTATCTGCCTCCTGACCTGTGATAGGCAGAGCATGGACACGTCCCCTTAGCTGCAGTGGGAAAGACACTCCCCTGGCCAGAGCAAGCTCTTTTTCCGTTTTCGAAAAATCCATTAAATATAGGGTCCCAAGATAGGGGACGTATACGGTATTAAACTGAGAAGAATTGATACCATACGGGTTAAAGTAAACCCTCCAATCATGAGAATGGGGGTCCTTTGTCTGGAATTTTGACTAGAGCAACAGTTGACTCATTAGGACTTCCATAGGACTGCAGAAGATGCCGAAATACTATATTCGCTGTCTGCTAGAATTAATATGCTCAACCAACTCTCCATAAAAACTTTTTCATATTTATTTAGTTGTTTCCTTTATTTATTGACTTCCATTAGATTTTATATGAAAGGGACTTGACTATTGATGGCCTATTCTTAGGATAGGTAATCAACATTGGATCGGTGGAGATGACTCCCAGCACCCTAGCCACTCATCTATTTGTAGGGGCTGTGGCACTCGATCAAGCACTAAGGCCTCTTCATTGAATACCCCACACAGCACAATAGCGTTTTATAGTGGCAGTACTTGGTATTGCAGCCCAAACCCATTTACTTGAATGGGGACTGTGCTGCAGATAAGCTTTTTGACCAATGGACGTCACATAACAGTCCCAAAGAGGAGGCAGTAATGCTTAGTAGATGGCATACGGGTAACCAGACCAAGATAAACTCTGAAAAAGCTGTGGTACTCTCATAAGCACCACACTTCCTTCAAGCAACTGATCAGCTTGGGTGCCCACAGTGGGACTGAGGACAGACCATCAATATCCCGAAATAGGAAAATCCCTATATATAATTTCTGATTGATTCCACATTTGCTAGAAGTATTGGGTGGACTTCACTCACGCAGGTTGTTTTTCCTTTCTTTTGTAAGTATAGTCATTAGGTTGAGTGATGCTTTCACTGTTTCATGCTCGGGATCCCTAGTGACTACAGTACATCTGCAGAACCAAATGAAGAAATTGGAGGCTGTCATTTTTGACTTAGTTGTGCTGGAAAAATCAGACCACCCAAGGAAATGTACAGTATGTGATCCTGGAATGTGCTGATGACAACTAGTAATATTTCAAGGAAACCTGCGCTCCTCCGAGAACAAAGTCCCTTAGAAACCTTTCCAGTGATAGGTAATAATAACGTCTACCAAATATCCCAGAAGAAATCGAGTATTAACAAAGATCTATGTCTTAAGTCGATTTCACACAGTCTTTGTTCAAAATCCTAAGGTCCTAAGGTAGAAAGGGCAAGTGGGACAATTGCCAAGGGGTCACCTAGGAGACTTCTCCCAAATCCAAGCAGGGAGACTTGAAGGAGCTTGAAATGCTCTAAAGAACCAATCACCAATATAATTGCGTTGTTACATTAGAGGTGATGCATCTTTTGTTAGGTTTTTCAATGTAAAGGATATTATTTCTGGTAATAGTTTCAAATATTTTTAAAAATTGTGTATTGCACACATTTATTATAAGTTAACACCAAAAAAGAGCATAGTAATTTGTGGTGCACTTTCCATGTTAGGTTGTATCCGCAGAATATGGCTTCATGGCTTTGCTCAGTAATACAATGTGCCAGGTTTATTAATGTTGCTTGGTTTGAGTCCAAACTATACCACCCAAGAGATGACACAAGTATGGGTAGTAAGACTGACATGGGCCAAATTTGCACCAAACAGAGTGCATCTAACTGATAAATTCGGTCATTTTATTAAATCTGTTCTAATATTTTAGAGTACATTTTAAAAGGGGTGTTTTAAAAAGGTCACATTTATTTTCTAAAAGAGATGGTATGGGTTTAAAAATATAAATCTCACCAATCCTCAGCAACTGTAATGCCATAGCTTGTGAGTCCCTGCAGGTCTCAACTTCAACAGGAAATTCATGGATGTCTGCTCAGTAGATGACGTGGGTCTCCACCTACTGGCGTAACTAGAAATGACTAGGTCTCGCGGGAAATTTTTGAACGGGCCTCCCTCTCCCAGTAACATCTTTGAAACTCCTGACTTCTGTGCAACCCCACTCCTGAGGCTAGTCAATATCACACTCTAACAGCCACCTCGTCTGTTTCCTATAGAGTTACTGTATATAATATTGTTGAGGGGGCCTTGACAATACAATTTGTTCCAGTGGTGTACATAGAGAAGTAAGAGCCATAGAGCAAAGATCAAACCAGCCCCCCTCCCCCCCAGGAAACAAGGGTTTCTGCCTAAACCCTTTTCAATGACCCCTGGGCCATTATTCCACAGCCTCACTTGCTAAGAGATGTTCCTTTAGAGGGTAGAGTCCTGACCAAGTTTTCCCCTCCAGTAGAAGACGAGATAATCCCGACTAAGACTGGCCCTCCTCTTGCCCTGGGCCCCCTAGCAGTCGCATGGTCTGCCGTTATGGTAGTTGCGCCCCTGTCCTCCTCCTAGCGGGGCCCCTTCTAAAATTGGGCAGCAAAGCAGCCGCTTCCCCTGCTTCCCCTATAGCTAAACCCCTGTCTCCACCCCAGCCAGTAACTGGCTGAGTAGACATCTCCTATCATTTCCTGTGTGTTTAACCGGAACCAGGAAGTGGAGATCAGTGAGGACCCACTAAGCATCTCAATGGCAGTGGTGGGGGATCGGCGAGGTGAGTAAGGCTCCTTTTGTTTTAACCTATTCTTATTCTTTTATATAAAAAAGATCCCGACTGGCAAGTTCTTTAATTAAAAAAAGACAATTAAAATGATACTTCTTCTTTATATGTAAATAATATTATTCCAAACTAACAATCCATTTCTGAATCTGGTCTCAATTATCTCTTGTAAATTACAAGTTTTGGACCGTCCTCCTGGCACAGACCGAGCAAGCAGATCTAGTGCAAGAGATAGTTGCACAATTCATCTTGTTATCTGTAATAGGTGACAAATCTGCTCGGTGCAAGCATTTATTTCCAGGCTTGACACAAAGTAACTGCATTAAATCATTGGTAATTATTGTAGCTGGGGATTCTCGGGCCTGTGTTTGTGACTGTGATATAATGATACAGTAAGTAAAACAGCAGGAGGGATTACAATAAAAGAAATTTGAATAGTCATGATGAAAGAAAAAAAATGTGTATCTTCTAGAGATGTCTCATTCATCAAATTCACAGAGCGGGAAGTGAGGAAAGTTATGGAACGCTGGTAAAGTGATGCAAAGGGGTAAATTATGGAGACACTGAGGAAAACATTCAATCAGATGTGAAATACATAATTAATGATGGTTCCAGAGGGACTACAAGAAGCAGAACACTCTGTCCCCTTGAGCTTTGGGTTTGGTTTTTCTGAAATGCTTCTCATTTCCTGAAATGTTGGCATCCTACTTCATGGAGCTCCAGCAATCAGCTTCTTTCAGGTCTTTCAAAATCCAGAGGAAGCACACAGGCACCCACTGAGAAGCAACTTTGCCTGCAATCAGGTAACATCCTGTGAAAAGAGACAAACTGGACTTGGAGCCGAGCCCAGTGGAAGTAAATTCGGGACACTAGGTAAGCAGAATGGGACAGCAACAGCTCACAGCCACCACTGTAACATGGAGACCTTCTGTAGAGTCAAATTACCATCCACATCAATATCTACATCCTACTTGGTTTGAATAGTTGAAATTATGTATGTACAGTGTATATATAGTACTGTATATTTAGAGACTATGTTGTATATGATGAAACCCATAAAATGCATTTGGAATGGAAGAACTTCATTGATCTACAAGAACTCCTGACTTGAACATTGTTGGGATGACCTGGAATTCCAACTGTAAGCGAAGGCATATTCAGCAATATTGATGCCTATCCTCACTAATACTCTTATGACTAAGGAAATGTAAATTTCCAAAGACTTTTCTAAAATCTAGTAGAAAGCCTTTGCAGCAAATTAGTGACTGTAGGAGCTCCAAAGTGTTGACCTTCTCCATAGGCATGTCCATGTTCTTGGAACCAGAACTTTTGTAGACACATGAAATTTGAACTTCAAGACAGGTTATTTTTGGCATCCTTCATGTTCTAACACTTACATAGATGCAAATTCCCAAGAATGTTCCAAAATCTAGTAGAAAGCCTTCACAGAAAAGTGGTGGCTACAAGAGCTTCAATTTCCACATGCTTTTAGCTGTCACGAACCAGCGGGCGTAAAGCCACTGTGCCTCGTGCCCTACCTCCTCTAAGGGTGTTGTCTAAGTGAACCCCTCGATCTTCACAGTACCCCTAATGGTGGGGATAGACTTTCCAAGGGGAACACCAGGTTGCTACCTCTTGAGGAGGGTTGGAACACGAGGCAGCTGGTCCAGGCGGACCAGAAGGTACCTACGTAGGTACCAGAGGTACAGCGGTGGTCAGAGGGCCAAATCATCACCAGGAGCAACAATGCAGGGCCGAAGGATGAGTCAGAGGCGAAATCAGACAGGCAAGGGTCAGGGCAGGCGGCACAGGTACACGTCAGGCAATCCAGGTCGGCAACAAGAGAGTTAATGTAGGCAGGCAGGGATCAGGCAGGTAACGAAGTCCGGTAATATGAGCAGGGGTCAGGAACACTGGAATACTAACAGGAATGACAGCAACCAAAGGCAAGACAAAGGACCTTGACACTGAGGCATCTGGGAAGAGTGCTGAGCCCCCTATATATTAGCAGGAGGACCAGAGTTGGTCAATGATGTCACATGATCCAACCCACATGATCCAACATTGTCACATGATCCAACCCACATGATCCAACATGGTCACATGATCCAACCCACATGATCCAACATGCGCCAGCCCAGAGGGAGTGATGTTGTAGCCAGGGCTGAATGGAAACTCTGGAGTGGATCACAGAGCAACAGCACTTACACAGACAGAGCCCAGGACTGCAGTGGTGAACGGGAAACACAGGCAGCAGATCACCGCTGAACACAGTGCCCAGGACCACGGCAGTAAGCAGGGGAACAGCGGAGCACAGCAGCAGCTGTTACATTAGCCATTTAGTATATAATGTTCTCCTAGATATCATAGCTCTTATGGTAGACTCAGTTGGCCAACAGAACACCTATACCTAGGCTGTATGATATTGTGATTATGTAGGTAATGGGTTTGATGATGAAGAATGAGGCTACGCAAGGGATACTTCCTAAGAAGTTGAATAAATGGACAGCTCTGCTGGTGTCCCAGTCTGGCCACTGGGAACTCTCAGGAATCATTGGTGTCAAAATGTATTGAATGTTAACTATAACTTTCAAGCTGTTTAATAAAATGCTGGAAAACCAAAGAAGAAATCCATATTGTAAATGTTTTAAGTAAATACTAAGCGGGAATGAGCCACGTTACCAGCACGATATTAAAATAGAAAATTAAATCTTGATCTTTTAATTAGTAAGGAAGCTTGAGAAGCTTTAGAGGTTTTACTTAAAACAAACTCAGGAGGGATCTAGATGATCAGATTGCTCATTGTGCGCTCTTCTTTTTACCGATCCTCTGCTCACTTGTATACCAGCTCTATCTATCCGCATAAATCCTTCTGGCTGTAGCGAGGGGCTGCAGTGAGCTCTATATTGAGAGAAAATTATGGGCAGATAAATTTTACTTTCTGAATTGTGATCTGAAAATGACACGCTCAATTATTAAAGGGAAATAAATCTGTTTGAGATGCAGGTTGATGCCAAGAAATTCAACACCTTAGATCAAGAGTAAAAAAGTTGGCACTGCCATGATACAGCACTCATCAAATCTAAGGGCTCAGGCCTCAATGTGTCCTTTATACAAAAGTGCAGGGGGGTAGCTATAGAAAGTGGCACTTGAAGGGGCATTTGCGTCATATATTTAGACCCTAGAAGAGATGAACAAATCAGTTCTAAATATATTGAATTTGATCCAAATTTTGGAAACTTTCCAAGCTGCATTTGATTCTGAATTTTTGGGGACTGATTTGGGCAACTTTTTAGTGGTAGGAGCGAGAGGGAGCAAGAGAGAAAGAGAGATACACAAATTTTCAGTCCAATTGGAGTACTTTTAATTCCAGTGGAACTAACTATCAGTTGACTGATTCAGCTGAATTGAATCTAAATCGAATTTGGAATGATTGAATTTGGAGTAAATAGGGAGACTTTAAATGCACTGCAAATAGTACATTATTGGGTCAGCGGCAAACACGAAGAAACATGCACTGTAAATTTCTTCTTGTGATCTGAATGAGGAAGTTCATACGTGTTTCATTTTCTGTTCTTCTGATCCATCAGAAGAACAGAAAAAATAATTAAAAAAAAACAACGGATCCTTTTGTACATTCAACATCTGTTTGAGCCATTTCTGCCTGAGATCCGTTTGTTTAGATGGAAAAAGAAGTACTGCATGAAGGACTTTCTTCCATCTAAAATAGTGGATCTCTGGCGGAAATGGCTCAAACGGATGCCAAATGTATATAACTAATGCACAGGATCCGTTTTTTACAGGATTTGGGGTTTTTTATGTCCTTCTGACGGATCAGAAGAACGGAAAATAAAAAGGAAACATGCACTCTCCCTGCAAGTCATCCACAAACTATTCTCAAGTGGGGTATAGATGTATGTGTGTGTGGTGTGTTGTAATGAAATGTTATAAGGTAAAGAATGAAAATGTCCCAAATTATTTAGTCTCCATTTTTATTCTGCTTACTTTTACAGTAGAATAAAATAGTGAAAATGATGATGATAATGATGATGATGATGATTATTATTATTAATAATAATACAAAAAGTGGTGACATAAGTAATAATTATAATAAAAAATAGTATTATTATACAGCAATAATAAATTATAACAAAATAATGGTAAATACAAAAAATTAAAAAAATTGTAGAAGTAATAATAATAATAACAACATAAAAGTAGGGGAAATAAATTATTAAATTAGTATTATACAGTAATAATAATGATAAAATAAAAAAGTAAAAAATACTACTATTATTACTACTGCTAATCATAACAACAACAACTACTACTACTACTATTACTACTATTATTATTTTTATTATTATTATTATTATTATTATATCCTATTTAAAAAAAAATAAGTTAATATACAGATGCTTATGTTCTTTATGCCGCATGCATGCATATATCCATCCCTTTCATGCTTATTGCCATCGTTACTAATTTGTGTGGCGCTCAGCTCATCACTTGAATCATTCAGTAGGCCAGTTTCGCCTTCCAGACTCTTTATTATCATGAAGTAACCTTCATTGAGAATATGCTTTGCTGATGGACAAGCTACATTACATTTTTCATTTTTTTTTATATCTCGAAAGAGCATCTGAGTAGAGGACCCATCTGTTGTTATTAGGCAGACAGGGCCAAATGAAGTGAAAGAGCAAGCCGTGCTGGCACATGACGAGCCCCAGTTGTACATGGCTGTAGCCATGGGGCATCTGTCCACTCCAGACAAGAGACCCCTGGAACATGGCGCTCACCCTTCTGGCGTCTCGTATAATCATTATGACCAGCTGTAATCAGCACCAATGATTGCCCTGCCGAATAGTGATACTTGGGAGTAATCGCTTACACATATTGTTTTTGTATTTGTAATAAAGGATTTGCCAATCCATTGCCCCGCAGCCCGGAGGGTCCACATTTATGGTGCTAATACAGTAAAAATCATTTCATATTTCACCAGTGTCAAATTCAATTTCCCAACTTTCTAATTACAAAGGAAATTAAGCAAAGTGTCTGGTTTCCATTGTGCGGCTGCAGAGACTGGCACCATTTTTATTGCGTATTTATCATGATGTAGCAGAGCTCGATCTGTCCTTGGGCTGTGTCATTTTTACGCTGTGATTTGGCTGATTTTATACATAGTGAAAGCAACTGCATAGTCAAGTACCAATCACACATGTCTACAGGCGTTTAGTGGTGTATTCATATGAATGAGTTTTTCCCATTGGAAAAATTGTGGCAAATCAATGTCTCCCACCCATCCTGAATCAATGGGGCACCCTGGATTTCGGTTCTGTCCTGCTGTTGCTAGGAAGGCTGCTGCATGATACTATGGTGATAGCTCCCTCACAGAAGGTGCGCTACCATTTGGGGGTATGTTTCTGCATAGTCTGACACAATGCTTCCACTGTAGGACTGTGCACTGGTAACACCAAGATAGAACTTTATTTTCTTACTGCAGGAATAATAGAGGAATGGTGGAGAGTCATGCTCCATAATTACATGAGGAATGCAAAAATTTATCAAAACTGCCATGTAAGGAGAGGTGACAGGTCCTCTTTAAATACAATTTGTATGGTACACAATTTTTGGATTTTTTTTATTTTTTTTAACTTTCATGTCACTATCTATATAAAAAAAATGTGTTTTAGCCCTGGCCACTACTCCCACTAACATGTCATGAACTTTGAGATATGGCTTAAAATAGCCACATTAACTGTAAGAATCTGTCTGGGGATCATTCATTTTTATGGGAGAGTTTTGTGACCTATAGAGAGCTCATTGTGCAGGGAGGGGAGTAGATAAGCTGTGTTATCACCTATCTATATAGATGTGTTATCTTTTATTGTAATCCTACTGGAATGGGTGGACTACAGGACCCAGAAAGACTATTAAAATTATGGTTATTCACTTTAGAAAAAAAATGACTGAGGGGAGATCTAATAACTATGTATAAATATATCAGGGGTCAGTACAGCGATCTCTCCCATCATCTATTTATCCCCAAGACTGTGACTGTGACGAGGGGACATCCTCTGCGTCTGGAGGAAAGAAGGTTTGTAGAAGAGGATTCTTTACAGTAAGAGCAGTGAGACTATGGAACTCTCTGCCTGAGGAGGTGGTGATGGTAAGTTCACTAAAAGAGATCAGGAGGGGCCTGGATGTATTTCTGGAGGGTAATAATATTACAGGTTATAGTTACTAGAGAGGGGTCGTTGATCCAGGGAGTTATTCTGATTGGAGCTGGGGAGGAATGTTTTTAGCTAAAATTAGGAAAATTAGGAAAACCTCACAGGTTTTTGTTTTTTTTTCTTCCTCGTGATCAACTTCAAAGAAGAAGAGTTATTCTGATGCCTGATTGGGTTTGGGAAGGATTTTTTTCCCCTAAAGTGAGGAAAATTGGCTTCTACCTCACAGGGGTTTTTTTTGCCTTCCTCTGGATCAACTTGCAGGATAACAGGCCGAACTGGAAGGACAGGTGTCTTTTTTCGGCCTTATAAACTATGTTACTTACTATGTTACTGTAATGAGATGACTGCAGAGAAGTGAACTCTACGGAATAGGAAGTCTTGATATAGGCTTAGTGAATTTTAGAGATTTTCATATAGATGGAAAACAAGGAAAGTTAAAAAAAATCACCAAAAAAATGTTTAACATGAAAATATGACTCATATTTTTTTAAATTCAGATTTACTTATTGTAATCCTACAGAAAATTATAAGGATTTTATCTGTCATACATCTAGCCAGTGGAGTTGTACGGACAGATTAGAAGCACACTCCTTACAAACTCATCCCTGCTACATCGGAGCGCTTTGCCTCTACAGCTGCCTGGAATGATTAGATTCAGTCCTCATAGCGCGGTGAGAACTGGCTCATAACAGCAGAACAAACTCTTGTATTTTGCAGAGATAGACCTCAGTCTTAGATTTAGTAAATCTGAAAACATCAGCACGCAGGATTCAACACCACATTTATCTTTATTGCCAGGATAAAGAACCAGCGCCGGAAAGAGAGCGCTCATCATCCGTAACCCAGTTCTACCGTACAGTACTTCTGTTCACTAGAACTGTGAAATCACATTGTCTGTCTGTGTGATTCTCACAGGAATGGCAGGTTATGAGAATAGATAAGATAGATAGATAGATAGATAGATAGATAGATAGATAGATATGGGATAGATATAGGATAGATAGATAGATAGATTGAAATGGGATAGATAGATAGATAGATAGATAGATAGATAGATAGATAGATATAAAAAGTAATTCCACGGCACTCCTAACAAAATGTGCTTCAAGTGATGTTCTTTATTTCACCAGAGCGACGTTTCAGTCCTCTCACTGGGACTTTTCTCACTTCAGTGCTTGAGAAAAAGTCCCAGTGAGAGGACTGAAACGTTGCTCTTGTGAAATACAGAACATCACTTGAAGCACATTTTGTTAGGAGTGCCGTGGAATTACTTTTTATATTTTGTGGATTGGATCGCATCCTCAGCCGCTGGCACGCCACTTCATTTTTCTACCTTGCTGTGCTGCTTTCATTTTCTTTATCTAGATAGATAGATAGATAGATAATAGATAGATCTGCTATCAAGAGATAGTGGTGACATCACCCTACATATTAGATGAAATCTGCTGGTTCAGTCGAAATGAAATCTGATATATATGGCCAGCTTAAATCTTTACAAAAGGGAAGAGTCATGTTACACCGGCGGGGGACGCCCTTCCTTTGCACCGTTGATTGGCATTTGACAATTTTAGCTTTCCCAGGGCACTGTGCGTAGTAGAGAGATGTGATCATTAGGGATGAGCGAACCGAACCGTAACGAACCAGATTCGTTACGAACTTTCCCAAAAGTTCGGTTCGTTACCGAACCGAATTTTGACAAAGTTCGTAACGAATCTGGTTAAAATAACGGAGACGCAAAATATACGCATATTTATTGAGAATGTACGCTAATGCGTACGTATTCCATTAAGTAGCGTACTTTTAACAACGCTACACTGTATGTTCGTTACTTGAGTAGGAATGTTCGCAGACGCAGTATATGAGTACGCTAATGCGTACATATTCAGTTAAGTAGCGTACCTTTGACAACGCTAGACTGTATGTTCGTTACTTGTGTAGGAATGTTCGCGGACGCAGTGCATGCGTACGCTAATGCGTACATATTCATTTAGTTAAGTAGCGTACCTTTGACAACGCTAGACTGTATGTTCATTATTTGTGCGGGAATGTTCGCATTAGCGTACGCATTAGTGTAGATTCTCAAATATGCGTAGATTTTGCGTCGCCGTTGTTGAAGTCACTTGGATTTTTTCCACTTTTTTCATTGTAATAGCAACTGCAAGTAAACAAAACTGTACCCTATCTGACTCCCATTATTGTAGAAGCAATTATTCAGCCGTTATAGCCAGGTTCGTTTTAGGTTCGGTTCGTACGAATCCGAACTTCAAGAAAGTTCGCCGAAGCGAACCGAACCGAACTTTTCAAAAGTTCGCTCATCCCTAGTGATCATCATGAACTTTTAAGCACCGTCTTTGTCTCTGTAATTGCTTCTTTTTAAATCCCGTCCTCTCGAAATTGTTCCTTGAAAACAGTCAAGAGTATTGAAGACTTTTGTGATTACGAAAGTGTGAACTATAAATATCAGAGGCCACTCATCTCCGGGGCTCAAACATCATAAACTCAAGCTGAGCTTATTGTATTTCTGCCTTCAATTTGATTGAAATGCATACTCCAATTGAGCTGCCGTCAGGAGGATCGCTGGCTTTCTCCACGCTTCCTCTAATCTTGGTTTTTTGAATCGAGGCTTTAACGTAATTTTCTTAATTTAAGCAATAAAGAGATGCGAGTATATTTCCGGAGCTTCTCTATCAACTGAAAACCAAATCATGTTATGGTAATGACTTCCAATCATATTTAAAAGGGTTCTTTATCAAAGCCATTATAGGCAGCCCTTTAGAAGGAAAAAAAAAAGATAACTTGGAAAAAGTAAAGCTGAAAATATCTGACTGTTCAAGTATTTCGAAGAAAGCAGAAGCAGAAGATGGTCAGAAGCGTCTACCATAAATGGCAATGTTGGAAACATTTGAAATTGACATAGATTGTTCAAAACACTCAACAAATATAATTTCTTTTTGGAAGATTTTGTGTTGGACTTTCACCAATGTAAATCTATTCTGTCTTAAAGAGGGTTTGTAAGCTTTACATGTTTACATTTCCAAGATTCGATACGAATCTACGAAGCTCATCTCTACTATCTATCTATCTATCTATCTATCTATCTATCTATCTATCTATCCATCTAAAATACAGAAGTGGCACCATGTCTAGACCCTCTTCATATTTCTGGGGCTTAGATGGTTGTATGCCATCCCTCAAATTAATCAGATGGTCAAGTTGCACCTGTGATGTCAGACATCTTTTTCCTGAACCTTCTCTGTGTCAAATGAAGGATTTTCTCACGGCATGTCCAAACTAGGTGTTGAGTGAGAGGTTGCATCAAGATCTTGTTAGTCCATGACCTGGCACCACTAAATGTCCTAATGACTACTGAGTCACAAGCATACAGTTTACACACTGCCAGCATTAGTGTTTCAATAGAGAGCAGTCATCAGGGTTGCCAAACAGATTTTTATTTTTCTGAACAAATTATGCCAAAATCAAGGACAGCCAACAATTTATAAAGTCAACTTGGAAAACATAATACCTGATTAAAGTTACTAAGGCTACTTTCACACTTGCGTTTTAATATTCCGGTATTGAGTTCCGTCATAAGGACTCAATACCGGAATAAAACGCTTCAGTTTTGTCCCTATTCATTGTCAATGGGGACAAAACTGAACTGAAGACAACGGAGTGCTCCTAGAAGCATTACGTTCCGTCTCCAGACTGGAGAGCAAACCGGTTTGCTCTCCAGTCTTGGCATCCGCACCAAGACGGATCCGTCATGACCCCCAATGCAAGTCAATGGGGACGGAACAGTTTGGTGTGATACGTAAACTGATCCGTCCTCTATTGACTTTCAATGGAGTTCATGACGGATCCGTCTCCCTGCAATTTCCCCTCCCTCCAGCAGGTGGCGCTGTGGGTAAACTTACCCTTGAGCACGCCATCCTCTTCGTCGCAGGTCAGGTCCGGAGCTGCTGGAACAGGTGTCTGTGTATGTTTATGTGTCTGTGTATTTGTGTGTGTATGTGTGTGTATGTGTATGCGCTGCTCCGGCCCCACATGTGTTCATGCAGCAGCAAGGATCCGGCGGCACCCTTCACCCGCCGGATCCGTGCTGGCGCTGGTGTGAAAGAGGCCTAAGTAATACATAGCTATAGCTCAAAATACTGATAAGAATTCAGTACCAAGTACAACCAGCCTAAAAAATAAAAAATAAAAAAATCACTTCTATTTTTTTACACGGAAACAGGAAAAAAGTTGCCTATTTTTACAGACTGTCCAGAAATTTCTGGACGGTTGTCAACCCTGGCAGTCACTCCAGTGGGTGCTAACCATTTTCCAGTTGTGAGAAGGGCTACAACAAACTTTGATCTACGTTACAGTGTTTCTCTCTATCTCCACCTGTAGATAAATTCCTCTACCTCAACATCAAAGTATTGTTTTGGTTTTTGACCAGTCTGTGGGAGAACCAGAAACTGGAAGTCCAAAGCAAATGTAAGACTGGACACATATGTAACCGTATATTCAGCATGTCCATGTGGGGCTCTAATAGCTCTCTCCTCTTACATGATTTTCTTCATTTTATTATTTCATTTTCCACTTCTTTGTGTGGATTGTGTTGCCTTTGTCCATCATTTCTATGTCTGATTCTGTTATTCTGAGGAGCATAGTGTTAAGTACCTGCTACACCATCAGATAAGTGAGCTTTAAGGTTCTCATAATGGTGACCTGACTAGAAATCTTTCCCATGTGTTTCACTTCCAGCAGTAACAACAGAGTTGCTCTCCTGTGGTTCATAAGTATGACTAAAATTAGATTACGCTTTCAACATTGTTGACCATGGTAGTGACTAGGACCTCAAGGACATACAGTACACCAGTACGTCTTGAGTCTAAACATAAGACACCTTTCAACAGCAAAACTAGAGTGGGCAGACAACAAAACCAAGAAGAAAGGCTATGAAGAGAAAAGATTTTGAAAAGACACGTGAGGAGCAATGAAGAGAGATGGGATGACTTGTGACAGTAGGGTTCTTTTAAGATTTTGCCGTATGGCACAAAAGACCTTGATAGGTCTTTGTTGTGAAGATTTTCTGAAACACATTGGTCTAATGTATTCAGTGTTTCAAAGTCATAAGGAAGGCAGGGGAAGACTGTGAACATAAAGTGGCCCTGGAAAAAAAAAACCTACTATCAGCATGCTGCCTAGACCTCCCTTAGTAATTGGCTCCATAATGTCCCCCATAGTAAGTGGCAAAGGAAAGAAGATGCAAAATATATGAGTCCCATTCCAAGTGATTGCCTCTGGTATACGCCACAGGTCTCTTCCAGCCTGAGATGCCTTTGCCATTTGCCTCATATAGGCAATGTAGATTGTGGCCTATGATAAGGATAAACAGCATGGAAAGGAGCCGTGGGCTCCCATGCTCTGCTACCATATTTAACTGTATCACCATCCTGAGAATGGAAGCACATTGGTCCATGCAGCCACAGCACAAAAGATAGGACATAGAATATCTTTGGTGGCATCATGAGTAGGGATGAGCGAACCGAACCGTAACGAACCAGATTCGTTACGAACTTTACCGAACGTTCGGTTCGTCCCCGAACCGAACTTTCGTCAAGTTCGTATGAATCAGGTTCGTAAATAAAGTTTACTTTTTCCACAGAATAGACCAGGATACAAGGGATTATTTATTACTCCTACAATCCCTTGTATCCTGGTGTGACCCTCGTGTCAAACCACCCTTTTGGGAGGAGAATGGCCGAGATGGGTTATTATTTTCGTTCGTCCGAACGTTCGTTCGGACGAGCGAACAGAACCGTAACGAACCAGATTCGTTAAGAACTTTTAAGACGAATCTGGTTAAAATAAAAACGGCACATCAAAACTGTACCGTTTTCACAGAATAGACCAGGATACAAGGGATTATTTATTACTCCTACAATCCCTTGTATCCTGGTGTGACCCTCGTGTCAAACCACCCTTTTGGGAGGAGAATGGCCGAGATGGGTTATTATTTTCGTTCGTCCCGAACGTTCGTTCGGACGAGCGAACAGAGCCGTAACGAACCAGATTCGTTTAAGAACTTTTAAGACGAATCTGGTTAAAATAAAAACGGCACATCAAAACTGTACCGTTTTCACAGAATAGACCAGGATACAAGGGATTATTTATTACTCCTACAATCCCTTGTATCCTGGTGTGACCCTCGTGTCAAACCACCCTTTTGGGAGGAGAATGGCCGAGATGGCGTTATTATTTCGTTCGTTCCGAACGTTCGTTCGGACGAAGCGAACAGAACCGTAACGAACCAGATTCGTTTAAGAACTTTTAAGACGAATCTGGTTAAAATAAAAACGGCACATCAAATGCGTACATATTTAGTTAAGTAGCGTACCTTTGACAACGCTAGACTGTATGTTCGTTATTTGTGCGGGAATGTTCGCATTAGCGTACGTATTAGTGTAGATTCTCAAATATGCGTATATTCGTTCGTATAAGGTTCGTTTAGGTTCGGTTCGTACGAATCCGAACTTCAAGAAAGTTCGCCGAAGCGAACCGAACCGAACTTTTCAAAAGTTCGCTCATCCCTAATCATGAGGATTGTTGACCCATTAAAGTCATTAGATCAACACCACGATTCCGGGAGCACATGCCTGGTGTGCTAGTTCCTGCAATGGAACTGATCGGTGAGGGTGCCGCATGATGGATCCCCACCAATTGGACATAAAAGACCTACCATGGTGATAGGTCATCTATATCTGAAGCCTGGAAACCCCTTTAAACAATGGGACCCTTCATACTGGCCATAGGATGAATATTCTGATGTTGTATGTGTCTATGTGTGGTGCATCCTTTTGAGCGTTATGTTAGCATGTACCAATAAGGTATTGAATTTGTATCATAAGAAAAGGTGAGGATGGACATATCTGTAGAACATGCAAGTGTCAGGTTCAGTGGTACCCTTTTTAGTAGTGTTGCGTGCTCATAAGGTTGGCTTTGGGGGCAAAAATGGTGGAAGTCCATTTTTTTAAAAATTGAGCCCAATCGCTACTGCTGTTAGCACCATAGCTGCCGGGTTTCTGCTGTTTCGAAACAGCAGACACATGGAGCTAGTGTTTGCAATTGGTGATAACCCAGGTGCCATGATCACAACTGAGGCTTTCCCCAGAAGCTCCTGAATGACTTCCCTGCACTGTGATAGGGGAAGCCATTCTTTGCTGTAGTAGGCTGGGTCCTGCTGAAAAATCTCAGTTCCTCTGGAAGTCATCAGGTGGCAAGGCTCCAAACAAAGCCCCTCTGAGTTCCGCATCGGAGCATTGCATGTTCTGATGCTCTCCCTTGCCCTCCATTAAATAGCGCAGGGCAAAGGCTTTTTCAGCAGATCCGGTGACGTACCTTGTCTCACCATGAGATTGCTAGGTGGAGGCTTCTGCCGTCATTGATACTAATGGGTGGGGAACACTGCTAGGCAGAAGCCTTCATCTAGCAGTGTAAAAATATAAACAAAACAGCCCTGCGCAATGCAGCACAAGGCAAGGGAGAGCACCAGAGCATGAAAAGCTCTGATGCTCTACTTAGAGGGGCTGCCTGGGTGAAGAAGGGGATATGTCCAGATTTGGAGTTGCAGCTTCTTTAAGATGTGAGCTGCAGCCTGACAAAGGATTTTTGACCATGCGGCCATATTGTGTTACATTTGCATCATGAGAAACTGGAAACTTTAAAAACATTTGCAGAAAGTCCTGGGTAGATCCATGCTCTCTAACCTGGAAGGCTACTTTCACACTAGAGCTTAAAGGGGTTGTCTGGGTTCAGAGGTGAACCCGAACTTACCCTTAATTTCACCCAGGCAGACCGTCTGATGTTAGCATCGGAGCATCTCAAGGGCACTTTTATTGACAAATACTCACTGTCGGACGGAAGCTTCCGTTTTACTGGCTAGGGCAGCGCGAAAGCCCGCCCATCAGCACCGATGATTTCACCGGGCTCACTGCTGGGCAGACACTGCCTTTGCCCTGTGCTAATTAGGAGCATAGGATGCTCTGATGCTAACATCAGGCAGGCTGCCTGGGTGAAATTAAAGGTATGTCCGGGTTCAGCTCTGAACCCGGACAATCCTTTTAAGTTTTAGAGGTTCAGTTTTGTTCCCATTCACTGTCAATGAGGACAAAACTGAACTGAACAGAACGGAGTGCTCCAAAATGCATTTTCCGTTTCGTTTAGTTGCGTTCCCAGACTGGAGAGGAAACTGCAACATGTATTTTGCTTTTCGTCCTGGAATGCGGAGCAAGACGGATTCGTCATGACCCGCAATGCAAGTCAGTGGGGACGGATCAATTTTCTCTGACACAACCTGGCACAATAGAAAACAGATCCATCCCCCATTGACTTTAAATGGAGTTCATGACGGATCCGTCTAGGCAATGTTAAAGATAATACAATTGGATCCGTTCATAACGGATGCAGACGGTTGTATTTTCAGTAATATAAGCATTTTTGCAGAACCCTGCCGGATCCAGCAAAAACGCTAGTGTGAAAGTAGACTTAATCTTCAGTTATTGCAAAATTACTGTAGGATGATGGGGATAATAGTTCCCCAATAGCTCGAAAGCCACCGTTAGGAGAACACTGATATAAAATGGAAAAATTAGAAATACTTCTCCACTATTAAAAGCGAGCGTCTTGGAATGTTCTATTCTCGCGTGGTTATTTGTGCCGCTTCCTTTCACCCATCGCTAAGTAAACCCCCCTCAGTCTCCCTTTTATTTTCATCCAACTATATCTCCACTGTCTAAAGGTAAGCCGAGTTTGAAGGTTGCTGGTGCAGTCAATTTCCTCTCCTGTCATATTCTTCATTCCTATCCTTCACTCCTGTGACACAGATCTCGAGATTGCGATATTATTTTTAATGCTAACAGGGTATGTTTTCTGATAAGAGTCCCGGCTAATGGATTTTGCAAGAAAACTTGTGTGTAAAATGTCAACAATAGATAAGTACTGCAAAGAGTCAAACAGGCCGGCTCGCTGGAGAAAAGATGTTTATCTGTGAATATTTTACCTGGGATATAAAAACTTTGTTTTTCTCCCCTCTCTCGGCTGGATTACGTGTTGCCATGGTAATTCCAACATTTCAGAGCATCGCTTTAATTTGGTTACAAGCGTCTCTACAAACAGCAGACGAGGATAATATTACCTGTCAGACCGGTGTGTGCCGCGGACGAGGAGACTTCACTCCTTACCCACTTCCCTTCTAGAGTAAAAATAATCCTCCTTAAAAATGAAAATAGGATAACATGGCACCGTTTCAGCATTCTTCAAGGAAGGGTTCACTTATTTAAAGAGATTTTTCACCTAAATGTATGCACAACCAATTCTGATTATTGTGTTAGCAAAGGATAGAAAAGCATGTTGTTCGCGTGCTATAAAGAACCCTAATCTATTATACAAAGTCTGGAACTGCTACAAAGAGTGCCTTGCGCTGGAGGATCCAGCATGACCAGACATTCCAAGGATTTCAATGGTAACTCTGTAATGTTCTTTTTTCTCCAGTGGTGGCGCTGCAGGGAAATTAAACACTCAGTGATTATCTCCACAGATCACAATTTTGGGGCTCCACCTATCCAAGGTCTGGAACTGCTACACAGAGTGTCTTGCTCTGGAGGACCCAGCATGTCCAGGCTTTCCAATGATTTCAATGGAAACCTTGTAATGCTCTTTTTCACCTCAGGTGGCGCTGCAGGAAAGTTGAACTCTTGTTGTTTCCACAACAGATCACTGATCAATTAGTCAAAGTAGGGAACTGGTAGAAGGACTGTCTTGGTCCTGAAGACCTAACAGGTCAGATACTACAACAGATTTTGACAATCTATTGATTTCAATGAGACACTATAATGCTTCTTTTCTCCCCTGGTGGCACTACAGGGAAGCTGAACACTTGTTGCTGGTTTCCCTAAAGATCAAAGATAAATTCTGGGGGTTCCTATTATTCAAAATGGAGAACTGCTGGAAAAAGTATAATAAAGGTCCTAGCACAGGGATCAGCAACCTTCGGCACTCCAGCTGTTGTGATACTACAATTCTCAGCATGCTCCATTCATTTCTTTGTGAGTTCTTAAAAGAGCAGAGCAAGTATGCATGCTGGGAGTTGTAGTTTCACAACAGCTAGAGTGCCGGAGGTTGCCTGCCCTAGCATATCAGGCATTTTGGTAGCCTGTTCATTTCAATGCAAACTCTGTAACGCTTCTTTTCTCCTGTGGTGGCGCTGTAGGCAGCTTGGATAACTTTTGCTTGCTTTCCCTCACAGACAAATTCCGGAGGTCCCTTTAGTGGTGCTCTCCCTCAACTTATTGCGTAATGGTTCACCTACTTAAAGCGTCTCTGTCACCAGGATTAAACCTCCTGCTTTATTCACAAGCACAATATATCATTATAAAGACACCAGTAATATGTGACAGATTCTAAGCATAGGAAACGCATACATCCCTATGTGATAATGCTATAGGTTTGTGATAAATGCATGGTTTTGCATGTAGAGATCCCTGGTTTGAATACTAGGAGAAACTTACAGTACATAAACTATTTTTTCTGTTATTTTTTCCCTCTCTCATTTAACCTTTAATAAAAGGCTATAATAAATAACATATAATCTAATAGTAGTAGTAGTAGTAGTAGTAGTAATAATAATAATAATCATAATAATAATAATCATAATCATAATAATGCCCCACTATATTCAGAACAGTTTTTTTGTTTTTTGTTTTTGCTTAGAAACCTAAAACCTATTACTGGTTTATTCACAGACACAATACATGATTATAAAGAAACCAACAATTTTTATTAGCTTTGAAAGCCTAAACACTATATTCTCTATATGGTAAGGATATAGACTTTTATTATGGGTCAAATGTGTAAGAAAAAAAATATTTGAAGAAAAAAAGCTGGAAGTCCCTACCAGGATTCAAACATGGGATCTGGTGGTTATCACAAATCCATAACATTACCACATAGAGAAATATGTGTTTTAACACAATTAACACAATCCTTAGCATGCTAATGTCTAACCCTGTCAATCAAGGGGGGGGGGCTGTGCAGAGGACAGGGGATATTACAAAGCAGTGCTCAAAGAATTCAGCCCCGCCTCTTGGTGCTCAAACTTCTCATTTGCATATGAATCATTTTAATGAATAATTCATGTGTATAATTAATAAAGTTGATCCTGGTGATAGAGCCGCTTTAAATAGACTCTTTACCTAAATACATTTAATTCCAATCTGACTATTGTGCTTGTAAAGGCCATAATATAAACTGTTTTTTAAATAGTATCAAAGATCCAGGACCTTCCTCTATTAGCCAAAGTGTAGAACTGCTACAAACTGTTCAATGCTCTGGAGGACCCACCACATCCAGGCATTACCTTGACAGTCTATTGATTTTAATGGGAAATCTGTAATACTTCTTTTGTCCAGCAGTGGCGCTGGAGAGAAATTGAACACTTGTTGCTGTTTTCTTGCACCGATCACAGATAAGTTCAGTAGGTTCCTGCATCAGGACACACAACGTACTACTAGGAACTCTGTTTTTCTCTCTTATGCCCTCCTTGAAATTGTTTCCTAAAAGTTTTTCTAGGCTTTAGTGGTCAGATTAGAAAATGTGACTCATAAAGACTCAAGAAAAAGTCTTCTGAAGTTCTAAAAGTCTTCAGATATTTTTACATAATTTAGTAAGCAGTAAACAAAGTTATAAGTCATCAGCGAAAACATGTTAATAATAGAAAAGGCTAAAATATGCTAATTACAAGAAAGATGAGCTTGTTGATTCGAGATGTGAGAAGACATCCTTGGATCTGTCATGATGAATAAGCCTGATGTAAACAGAGTACAGTAGTCAAACTTATCAGTTCATGCCATTTCCAGAGTGGGCTGATGACTAAGCTGAGTCTCCAGCAGGATACCAGTTTTAGTACTGATCTCCTTCCCCTTGGTGCAGGCAGAACACTGATATTAATTGCATGAATACTTTAAAACCATGACATTTACCTTCGTATGTTATATACTTCAATGATTCATTTAGTACCTTTGTCCTCCTATTGATGGTCCACGCATCATGATTTCACTTTACAGCACCATTTATGAGTTTTGCTTGTAATACCATACTTAACCACTTGGTGCGCTGTTAAGAGAGCAGTTCTAGAGCAAGAGGTGACAACCCGTAATTGAACAATGTGGATGAATCATCTAAACAACAATTTAGAAGAGCAAATTAAAGAGGTGTCAAGAATCTAATTTCCAAATATCTTATAGAGGAGGATACCCTTGTTATTGAACCTTAATTAGTTTCCACTGCTTATTATATGAAATCCAAATAAGTAGAAAATTATTGAGCTCGAATCGGAGAAAAATTTGAGACATAAACAGTATGTTTCCAACAAGATCATTCCACTTTAATGAAGTAGTGTTTAAGATTATATAATACTTACAGATAAGGTGGCGGATAGAAGCCAACCTTCAGAAACCATAAACATAACATATGAAATTTACATTGATTGGTACAGAAGAGGGATGAACCCTTAAACTCCTTATCTATGTTTTTGTCTCCTTGTTCACTCTTTGGATACATGCCCAGAACTGGTGTGCTTCCCAGAATCAAGACTAGATAGTGTACAAAGCTTCTGCAGACTACCTCAAGACCAGAGACAGATGAATATAATTCTAGAAGGAAGTTAATTAGAGATGAGCGAATACGAACAGCAAAGTTCGAGTTCATACCGAACTTTGCGAGTTCTGGTACCCAGACCTGAACCTGGACTTTTTCACTAAAGTTCGATTTCGGGTTCAGTGTTCGGGTGATTTTATTATTTTCCTTTATAACATGGTTATAATGGAAAATCATAGCATTCTTAAGACAGAATGCTAAATAAAATGGCCATTCAGGGGTAAAAATAATAATAAAAAATCCTCACCTTATCCACTTGATCATGCAGCCGGTATCCTCTTCTTTCTGCAGGACATCCAAAAGGACCTGTGACACGTCACCATGCTCACCAAGTGGTAAGTGCAGTGATGTCATTGCAGGTCCTGGTGAATGAAGATAGAAGGTCCTCCTATCTGCGATGACATCACCACTATCGATTGAATAGGATTTCTTGGTTGATTGAAATGAATTGGACCCAAAACTAATTTTAAGAAATTTTAGGATTTTTTTTCACAGAGAGAGAGAGGGAAGAGAAAGAGAGCGAGAGGGGGGGGGGGTAGAGAGGCAAAGAGAGAGAGACGATTCCAGGTACTTAGAGTACTTTCATTTTAGGCAGAATTGATTCATACCCAAATAGGATATCTTGGTTGATTGCTATGAATTGGACCCAGAACTAATTTTAGGACTTTTTTTTCAGAGAGAGAAAAAAGAAAGAGAGAGAGAGAGGGGGGGAGAGGGAAAGAGAGAGATATTTTCAGGTACTTAGAGTACTTTCATTTTGGGTAGAATTGATTCATACCCCAATAGGATTTCTTGGTTGATTGAGATGAATTGGACCCAAAACTAATTTTAGGATTTATTTTTAGAGAGAGAGAAAAAAAAGAAAGAGAGAGAGAGGAGGGGGGAGAGAGGGAAAGAGAGAGAGTCATTTCCAGGTGCTTAGAGTACTTTCACTTTGGTTAGGATCAATTCATACCCAAATAGGATTTCTTGGTTGATTGAGATGAATTGGACCCAGAACTAATTTTAGGAATTTTTTTTTTCAGGGAGAGAAAATAAAAAGAGAGAGAGAGGAGGGGGAGAGAGGGAAAGAGAAAGATACATTTCCAGGTACTTAGAGTACTTTCATTTTGGGTAGAATTGATTCATAGCCAAATAGGATTTCTTTATTGATTGATATGATTTGGACCCAGAACTAATTTTAGGAATTTTTTTTTCAAAGAGAGAAAAGAGAGAGAGAGAGGAGGGGGGAGGGAAAGAGAGAGACATTTCCAGGTACTTAGAGTACTTTCACTTTGGGTAGAATCAATTCATACCCAAATAGGATTTCTTGGTTGATTCAGATGAATTGGACCCAAAACTAATTTTAGGAAATCTTTAGGACATTTTTTTTTCAGAAAGAGAGAGAGAAGAGAAAGAGAGAGAGAGAGAGAGTGGGAAAGAGAGAGAGACATTTCCAGGTACCTAGAGTACTTTCATTTTGGGTAGAATCGATTCATACCCGAATAGGACTTATTCGTTGATTGAGATGAATCGGACCCAAAACAAATTTTAGGAAATTCGCTCATCTCTAGGTTACAGCAAACAATCCCACTTTTGCCATTATTCCTGACTTACACCGCTGCTGACTGCTCTTCATAAGAGACTACACAGTTCCAGTCTGTTAGCGGTGTAATAAGCCCTGCCGGATTCTAAACTCAATCAGAACCCGACACTTTTGCTGCTTTAATTTTGGGTTTATTAAATTACTGTACAATCTGTACCATTGCTAATGGGCTTAGCAGTTAGACTGTAAATAGCGGTGACACTTTTCATTAAATATATCATTACCCTTCCCTATGTACGGATTTCATGGCTGACAGTCATTTAGGCAGGAGCTACACCGCAGTGCTACAACCAACGCAGCAGAGACACCTGATACATTGTTACTGGATGGTCGCATGAATCCCATGGGCATATACGTGATAGACACAACTTTCCTTAAGGGGGTGGTAGGAATAAACCAACAACAACCATGAACTACCTTCTCTTAAATGGGTTATCCCATGAATAATGTAAAAGATGAAAATCAGATATCATATAGGACATGATAACCTCTTTCTAACAAAGCTAGAACCAGCCCTGGACCTCACATGGATCCAGAGATCTCCACATTCATTGCTCTGCTAGATTTATATCAAGCTGACAGCTCAAGGGGCGTGTCTCAACTCTCCCTATCACAGCTCAGGAGGCATGTCTCAGCTCTCCCTATCACAGCTCAGGAGGCGTGTCTCAGCTCTCCCTATCAAAGCTCATGGGGCGTGTCTCAGCTCTCCCTATCACAGCTCAGAAGGTGTGTCTCAGCTCTCCCTATCACAGCTCAGGAGGCGTGTCTCAGCTCTCCCTATCACAGTTCAGGAGGTGTGTCTCAGCTCTCCCTATCACAGCTCAGGAGGTGTGTCTCAGCTCTCCCTATCACAGCTCAGGGGGCGTGTCTCAGCTCCCTATCACAGCTCAGGAGGTGTCTCAGCTCTCCCTATCACAGCTCAGGAGGCGTGTCTCAGCTCTCCCTATCACAGCTCAGGAGGTGTGTCTCAGCTCTCCCTATCACAGCTCAGGAGGCGTGTCTCAGCTCTCCCTATCACAGCTCAGGGGGCGTGTCTCAGCTCTCCCTATCACAGCTCAGGAGGTGTGTCTCAGCTCTCCCTATCACAGCTCAGGAGGTGTATCTCAGCTTTCCCTATCACAGCTCAGGGGGCGTGTCTCAGATCTGCCTATCACAGCTCAGGAGGAATTTGAAAGATGAAACTTAGCATGCGTGGCCTGCTCAGTGAGCAGGTCAAAGAAATAAGAAATTGAGTGGCGCTATACAGATACATGTTACTGAATAACTCAGTAGCTATACAGAATTTTTAATTACATGCAATTACAAAAGTATTCAGATCCAGGTGCTGGTTTGAAAGCTGTAGAATATTTTTTGTGGGACAATCCCTTTAAAAGGATGAATCTGAATAGAAGTTGATTTGATGCGCCTTGGGCTGTTATTCCCCATGGTCGTTTACTGGACCATGTTATGTTTGATGTGTTCTGTGCTGCATGTGTTACTACAGGTGGGCATTGGGGCTGCATTGGTTCCGGTTATGCATGGTGGTGCTGAAGTGTGGTACCACACAGGGGTAGTCATGGCTTATGGCGAGTGGTGCATGTGAGGCAGTAGTAGACATGGTATCAGGTAGAGCTGGGACAGTCTACTCAGTACTTTAAGGGGTTCTCCGGGAATTAAGAAAATGAAAATACTTAAATATCACTTTATAATAAATATATTCTCAAATACCTTTCATTAGTTATAATGGCTCGTTTAGTCTGGGAAGCAATCATCAGGAGAAACAAAATGGCCGCCGCCGTTCACACAAAACCTGTCCTAATCACAATGAGGACGAGTTACTTTACGACACTGAGGTAAAGAGCTGCCTCATGCTCCTCTCTGCTTATCAGGGATTACGATCCTGAATACAGATAATAAGAAATTTTAGCTGAATCTTTGTAGGAATGGAGTTCATGAGGAGACATGAAGTACAGAGAGGATGGACAGGACAGACTGTGGTAATGGAGACTGTAAAAAAGGGCTGCTACTCATTAGCCACATCCCCCCTCCTCTCATGTCTCCTCATCTTCTCCATTCCCACAGAGATTCACCCGGATCACAATCTCTGACAAGCAGATTAGAGAAGGATGAGGCAGCTCTTTAACCTCAGTGTTGTGAAGTAACTTGTCCTCCTGTGTGATTAGGAAAAGGTTTTGTTTCTACTAACAGGACGGCGGCCATTTTGTTTCTCCTGATGATTGCTCCCTAGACAAAACAACCCATTATAACTAATGAAAGAGATTTGTGAGAATATTTATAATAAAATGTTTAAGTATTTACATTTTCTTAAATCCTGGAGAACCCCTTTAAGGAGTGATACAACCCTGCTGGTCTGTGAAGGTGTAGATGGGTACATCCAATGAAATAATCAGCTCTTTGCTATGGATTGCAGCACCTGGGGAGAACCCTTAACTGGGGATGCGTCTGGAAGTAGAGATGAGTAAATTTCTTAAAACTGGATTCGGTTCTGATTCGGCCAAATCAAATTTCTTCTTCTTTTTCCAGATTGCACTTAAAAGCTACCTCTGTGCGTCGTAATAAACTCTGTAACCACCAGGCTTTGTAGCCCAATATTGTGTTGTAGCCACTAGTGTTGAGTGAATCAAAGTATGCAAAGTGTTTTTTTTTTCAGAATTTTAGGAAAAATTCTATCTATCTATCTATCTATCTATCTATCTATCTATCTATCTATCTATCGTATCTATCATTACATTACCTTGCCCACACATTACAGCACTGATGTGGATTACATTGACATTTAATAAATAAAGGTTAACAGTAGTAATAACTCTACTCCGGCTACATGCGTCTTTCATATAGAAGTCAGCCTGTACTCTCTATTGATTTGCTATCAACGCTCCACATGTTTCCGTGGGAGATGAGCAAAATTATTTGTCTATCATTAATCAGGATGTAAAAATGACCCAATCAATATCAGAGATGAGCGCTTCATTTTCCTCTGAAACATCGCCTGATGTCAGCTTCTTCTAATGTACAAGATGTGCTGCTGACAGCAAACGCTATTAAACGACAGCATTGTATAAAACAAAAGAAAAAAAGAATAGTAGCAGAATAGTGAGTGCAGCTCTGGAGTATAATACAGGATGTAACTCAGGATCAGAACAGGATAAGTAATGTAATGTATGTACACAGAGACTCCACCAGCAGAATAGTGAGTGCAGCTCTGGAGTATAATACAGGATGTAACTCAGGATCAGTACAGGATAAGTAATGTAATGTATGTACACAGAGACTCCACCAGCAGAATAGTGAGTGCAGCTCTGGAGTATAATACAGGGTGTAACCCAGGATCAGTACAGGATAAGTAATGTAATGTATGTACACAGTGACTGCACCAGCAGAATAGTGAGTGCAGCTCTGGAGTATAATACAGGATGTAACTCAGGATCAGTACAGGATAAGTAATGTATGTGCATAGTGACTACACCAGCAGAA
This sequence comes from Rhinella marina, assembly GCA_900303285.1. Lineage (NCBI taxonomy): Eukaryota > Metazoa > Chordata > Amphibia > Anura > Bufonidae > Rhinella > Rhinella marina. The sequence goes on from ONZH01020522.1 coordinate 146,520, forward strand.
TAGTGAGTGCAGCTCTGGAGTATAATATAGGAAAATGCATTTTTTTTCACTTCACTGACTTTTCAATTCAATTTTAGTGCAAATTGTATTTTTATGATACCAGCAGATTCAGCATGCATATACTGATGTGTCTACCCTTACCGTTCCTCAGATCGATTCCTTTAGTTTCTCATAATATAAATTCAATACAGTATTGCAACATGCTGGCCATACCCTCAACATGCTGTAGTTCACAGCACAACCACTGGGTGGCTGCATATAGGCACATACAGCATAAAGAACTCCACCACAAAACCACTAATTTTGATATAAGTTCAGCCAAGAATAAAAGTAAACTAAAAACAAATCTGAACACATCTTCTGCAATCTGTTCGTCTTGTTCATACAATGTAACATGTGGCATTGATGTGTCACATTTGGCCAGTAAATGAGTATAAAGACATATAAACAGATGATATAGACAAAGGTGTTCTCCGAGGTATGAGTTGCACCTGGACTATGATGCACAAGGAGGTCCCAAACTTATGGTCATAGAAGAACATACCAGTATTGTAAAGGGCACGTGGCAGAGGGACACAAGACTTCACATTCCATCTCTAAACCTTAAATATCTAAATACATATGATGAAAGAAAGCAAACAAAGGTAATAAATAAAGCAGGTCGTAAATTTAGGGGCACAATCATCTTTTGACTGTATATTAGCTGTTTGGACTGTGAATGGATATTTCCCTGCCGACAGTGTAATGACAAAGTTAATCTGCTTATATTTTCACATGCCACAGAGATCTTGTGGGTTTCATATCTTAGCACAATGGTAACAGATTGGGAGCCGGCCAGTGATCTATTCTGTAAGGCATTTGCCATCTGTTGAACAAGGTTAGGTCACTAGCATGAGGCCGATTATCAGTTCAGTTAAAGACAACATCTGTTTCCATAATATTAATCCATCAAGGGTCACACAGATGTAAAAGAGGCATTTAGTTCAAATCGTTTTTGTTTACAGGATAGATAGATAGATAGATAGATAGATAGATATTAAATAGAGATTAGATAGATAATAGATAGATAGATAGATCAATATTAGATAGATAGATATTAAAAAGATAATAGATAGATAGCTATTAGATAGATCAATATTAGATAGATAGAAAGATAGATAGATAGATCAATATTAGATAGATAGATATTAGATAGATAATAGATAGATTGATAGGAGATAGATAGATAGCTCTATACTTGAGACTCAAGGCTCCAGTATAGAGCCAAAACGTTGCGTTCCTACTATGGGTAAATAAAGCATTTTTCATATTTTTATGATAAGACTGCTGCCTAACCTTTTTTGATAGATAGATAGATAGATGATAGATAATTAATGAAGAAAGCTAATACAGTATATAGATTTAAAATGTAGAACAAGCCAAAAAAAACTCCACTGGACAGTGTCATGTGGGTACCGCATGTGATTACCAAGCATATTATGAAGCATGTTATGATTGTATTTACTGAGTATTATAGGATTCTAAAAAAGTTGGGCGTCAATACTTCACAGGGTAACATCAAAACTAAGCTCAGCACTGGCTTCAGCATTATACATAACTGACTGCACCTCTTGAACCTTAAAAAAGGCAAGAGATTTTCTTTGTCCCCTTCTCTAGATTGCCATAAGTGGGATGTGTTACTTTATAACCTTTTTTTTCTACAATGTCTCTTGATGAAAAATATTCCATGCAGACTTGTGTGTCTCCTAGGTAACAGACTACAAACAAATCCCCTGTAGTCGGATCCTGAAGTCCAATATATTACTCCACTCTGTCTTCTAATAGTTAATTAAAGTGACTAAGACACCATTGTAGAATTATACTGTAAACATGGAAACATAGAAGTCTGTATAGGAGCTGTATAAATATTATGGTAGGACTGTATTTAAAATAGTTTAATTTCTGATGAATTGGGGCAATAAAATTGATGGCAAAGTTGGACATAGTGTATCTATACCTAATAAACATGGAAGTTGTGGCAATAGAAGGTCAGTGTTGTAATTCTGATAGATAGATAGATAGATAGATAGATAATAGATAGATAGATGAGATAGATAGATATGAGATAGATAGATAGATAGATATTAGATAGATAGATAGATATGAGATAGATAGATAGATAGATATGAGATAGATAGATAGACTTGTCTCAGATTCATGCTTTATGCGTGCGGAAATAATGGATTTGTTAATGTTCCTCCTTTACTGGCTGAAGGTCCTGCGTCTATTGTGATTATCCATGTTTATGTCTGGGCAGTTAATAAGCCTTCCAAACCGCAGAGTTATGATGCTGCGAATATTTTTGGTTACTTTTGTATCTTTTTGTTGACTTTGTTCTATTGTTCTTAAAACAAATATATATATACAGTATCATAAATAATTAAAGCTTTGGACTGTATCGCTCCTGAGACATCAGCACTGGTAGATGGTTTACAACAAGGAAAGGACTCCGGTTCTCCTAGTCGTACATCACTGTCATCAAGCCGCGTTCTAGAGCTGAACTATGGCGACTAATGTTCTTTGAAGAAAGAAGACTAATGAATCTTTACTACAAACAAAATATGTATCAATAAACATCCGACCAACCTCCTGGGCATAATTTTTACAAAAAAGTTGACATTTCTGTCTGGGGCACTTGAGAGCTCTTTGTATGCTTATTTATAGCCCCTTCTGAAGATGTTGTTTTATTTGCTTTTGCGCCTTATCAAACATTGAAAGTAATGAGTCTGGTGCCCTGCAAGGGGTGAAGGAACGGCTTACAAGGCACCTACACTTACTGCTCGGCAAACATCCTGTGGTGCCAAGAACTGATGAAGGGGGTGTCATAGCGAAGAAGATAAAAAGATGTTTTTGGTGCAGTGTCTTTATGCTTTTTATTTGCCATTTTAAAGGAAATTATAAATTGGTGAAAACCATATTAAGGATTTAGGTGTTGGCACAATTATCTGCTCATCTATGGTGATTAGGGATGAGCGAACCGAACCGTAACAAACCAGATTCGTTATGAACTTTCCCAAAAGTTTGGTTCGTCACCGAACCGAATTTTGAGAAAGTTCGTAACGAATCTGGTTAAAATAACGGCGACGCAAAATATACGCATATTTATTGAGAATGTACGCTAATGCGTACGCTAATGCGTATGAATTCATAAAATGCGTACACATTAGCGAACATTCTCAACTATGCGTATATTTAGGGTATGGAATATGCCATATGCCATACCCTAAATATACGCATATTTGAGAATGTTCACTAATGTGTACACGCATTAGCGTACGCATTAGTGTAAATTCTCAAATATGCGTATATTTTGCGTCGCCATTGCTGAAGTCACTTGGATTTTTTCCACTTTTTTCATTGTAATAGCAACTGCAAGTGAACGAAACTATACCCTATCTGATTCCCATTATTGTACAAGCAATTATTCAGCCGTTATAGCAAGGTTCGTTTTAGGTTCGGTTCGTACGAATCCGAAATTCAAGAAAGTTCGCCAAAGCGAAGCGAACCAAACTTTTCAAAAGTTCGCTCATCCCTAATGGTGATAGATTTGAAAAAATCTATCTTTTTACTTATCTATCTATCTATCTATCTATCTATCTATCTATCAATCTGTCTATCTATCTCAGTTTCGTAACTATTATCTATCTATAATTTTATCTGTTTGTTTACCAGCCTACCTGCTTATCTCCCTTTATTTCTTTATCTGTTATCTATCTCTTTACCTATATATCTATCTGTCTATCTATCTATCCCTTAATTACTATCTATTTATCTAATTATCTATCTATCTATCTATCTATCTATCTATCTATCTTTTAATATCTATCTATTTATCTATCTATCTATCTTTTAATATCTATCTATCTATCTATCTTTTAATATCTATCTATCTATCTATCTATCTATCTATCTATCTATCTATCTATCTATCTATCTATCTACCTATCAATTCAATTCAATTCAATAAAGCTTTATCCAAGTAAAACATTTAGCATTGCCAAAGCAAAATAAATAATAGGTAATGTGGAGGGGTGGGGGGGGGGTGATGTGGGAATTAGGGGGTGGATGTTGGGTTAAAGGGCAGTATAGGGGTATGATAGTCCTTGGTGTCTCATCTTCCTCTTACCTATCTATTTATCTATCTCATATCCATTTATATTTGTCATATCTGTTTTACTATTTTTTCCAGTTTCTTTCTTTACCATACAGATTTAGGATTTAACAAAAAAAGATGTGACAGACCAACAGATTCAGACCCTTGGGAAACTCTTAAGTAAATGTTTTAAAAGTCTTCAGATTGTAATTTGATAATATAACAGTGACAGGCTCTTATAAGGGTCCCCGAGGCGAGGCAGGGAATTATAGAAGTCAGACAAATGTAACACGGATCTCTCCACATTCCAATCATATTAAACCGCGCGGTCGGGGCAAACAAATAAATAAATAAAGGCATTTGCCCAAAGCAGGAGCTTAAATTTCAGGCTCAAGGTTAACCGAGGGAGAGCGGGAGATCAGTTGGAAGGATACGAATGAAATGACTTTCCGTCCTGTACGTGATCTTCCTGCCAGTAAATACAGAGCAGGGTCTTTTGGGAAACTTATATATGTTGATATCACAGCTATTTTAGAAGCACATATATTGCAATTTGATGAAAATTGTATTTTTTATACAAAAATAGTTTTGCTTTCTAGATGTTTTTTTTTTATTTGAAGATGTAGCAGAGCTAAGGATGTTTCCCAAATTTCAGTTTTATATTCATAAGAGACATCTAAACAATGTCAAACAGTGGTTTGGTTCCTACAACTTCAGTTTGAATTTCCTCCCTATAGATAGCCAAGGCCAGTAGTAATGCCAGTCCATTCTAAACATTTTTTGGGGATAAAGTGCCTGAATGACATGCCTAGGGATGAACAAACTCAGGGAAGTTCGGGTTCGCCGGGTTCGGACGAACTTCAGGTCAAAGTTCGGGACCCGAACTTGACCCGAACTTTGTCCCGAACCCAGACCCCATTCAAGTCAATTTAATTTATAACGGAAAATAATAGCATTCTTAAGACAGCTAAATGAGATGGCCATTCAGGGGTTAAGAATAATAAAAAAAAACTCACCTCATCCACTTGATAGCACAGTTGGTGTCTTCTTCTTAATTCTTCTTGAAGGACCTGCAAAAGGACCTGCAATGATGTCACCCGGCTCACCATGTGGTAAGCACAGTGATATCATCACAGGTCCTTTTTCAGGTCCTGCAAAAAGAAATAAGAAGACACCGGCTGTGCTATCAAGTGGATGAGGTGAGTTTTTTTTTACATTATTTTTAACCTCTGAATGGCCATGTTATTTAGCATTCTGTCTTAAGAATGTTATTATTTTCCATTATAACCATGTTATTACGGAAAATAATAAAATCACCGGAACACGGAACTCGAACTTTAGTGATAAAGTCCGGGTTCGGGTCCGGGTACCCGAATTCGCAAGTTCGGTACAAACGCTCAACTCTAGACATTCCGTTTTTGTATTAGGCTACTTTCACATCCACATTGTGCTGTCCGGTTTTGAGAGCCAGCACAGGGTCTCAAAACTGCAGCACAATGCTTCCATTTTGTCTACATTCATTGTCAATGAGGGACAAAACTGAACAAATTGGACTAGACTGCACCAGAATGTATTCCGTTTCGGTTTGTTGCTGTCCCATGGCAGACACAAAACCGCTGCAAGCACTGAAATTGAACATGCAAGATCCAGCACCAAAAACCATGTAAGTCAATGGTGCCAGATCCACTTTTTTTTTTGGACACACAAAAAGCCTGGTAATATATATGGCTGCCACTCTCCAGCATCTTGATCATTATCTGGAATTATCTATGTACCGATAGGTTCTACTAGATGTGAACTGTGATCTGATCACACCAGAGTCATTATCTGAAGGCTGTGACTTCAGCCGTCAAGATGGAGGTCAGAATCTGGGCCAGTTAGAGGAGGCATGGGTGGAAACAGAGGTGCAAATTGCAATGTTCATTAGGCTTGCAATGTGTAAGACTGGAACAGTGGTGTACATAGAGAAGTAAGGGCCCCATAGCAAGGATCAAACCAGGCCCACATTAGTGAAGGGTTTCTGCCTAAACCCTATTCAATGACCCTTGGGCCATTTTTCCACTGCCTCATTTGCTGAAAGTTGTTCCTTTAGAGGGTAGAGTCCTGGCCAGGTTTTCACCTCCAGTAGAAGAGGGGATAATCCCAACTAAGACTGGGCCCCCTCTTGTCCTTGGCCCCATAGCAGTCGCATGGTCTGCTGCTATGGTACTGTAGTTACACCCCTGGACTTGAGGGATTATCCCATGATTGATACAAAAAATAAATAAAGTCAGACATCATATAGGACATGACAATCTCTTCTAACAAAGCTAGAACCAGCCCTGAACCTCACATGGATTCAGAGATCTCCTCATTCACTGATCCAATCGCTCTGCTAGATTTCTTTTAGACTGAAAGCTCAGGGGGCATGTCCAATTATAGGAGACATTCCAATTCTGCTGCAGCTTTCTCCCTTTTAACAGTAATCAGTCGAAAAATCAAACTGAGCATGTGCGACCACCTCAGAAGGTGGACATGCACATTGCTATACAAATGAAACACCACAGGGTTCCATTAAAATGGAGATAAATGAAGAAATGAGAATATCTCACATGTGGAACAATTTTGTAACAGAAAGTAAACTATAAAAGTAACTAGTTTTTCATACTGAATTATATATATAGAGCATTTGATAATATAAATCACACTTCACTACGGCCTTGCTTATAAGGGCACAATTGAGCTTTGAAGTTCCTACAGCATTAGACCATATTTCCATTCTTTTGCGTTGCACATTTTCTTCTGGAGAACCTGTGAGTCATGGTTTCTTTTCACAAAATGTCCAAATGCAACATAAATTCTGAAGCAAGAAAAAATAAAAAATAAAAGGCGAGTAAGCTTTCAAAGCATTAGGTGCCTGATTTATTTGGGATAAAAATCAGAAGCAAGGAAAATGTCACCTCTAAATGCAGGATTTTAATTCCTCTCCTGTCTCTCCAGAGAGTAGGAGTGCAAAGCCTAGTTAAACCATAAAGTAGGATTATCTGCGCGCCCTTTAGACAAATATAGAGTGGATTATCTGGATTAGTGGCTAAAAGGGGTTAATTTTATATTTATTAAAAAAAAAAAAAAAAATATATATATATATATATATATATATATATATATATATATATATATATATATTTGTATAATCAAAGTCTATTCATAAAAGGATAAAGAGCTCGGGTCAGCCGGGTCAGCGCTGGTCTGACACTGTATTAACCCTATTAAATATTATAGAAGATATAAATGGATTTTCATAGGTAGCGGTATCTGCTGGGATTTACGGAAATCTTTAAGTGAGCGCCCTTTGGAATTTAAAATTCAGAACAGGCTAAGAGGCCACAACCTGTGTAGGCAGAAGCGGCGTCGAGCATCACGCTCCTAGTGCATCCAACTCGTGTGTAATCCATAGATTGACAGATCTGTCTTTTTTAACCTTTCCTCTTAGTTCAACGTATCTCAAGATGAGTGATGCAAGATGGTGATGGAGTTTGAGTTCGCAGGGTTCGGCTGAACTTATGGTCAAAGTTTGGGTTCGGGACCCGAACTTCACCCGAACTTCACCTCGAACCCGGACCCCATTAAAGTCAATGGGGACCCGAACTTCACTTTATTATTTTCCATTATAACACGGTTATAACGGAAATTAATAGCATTCTTAAGAAAGAATGCTAAATAAAATGGCCATACAGGGGTTAAAAGTAATAATAATTTAAAAAAAAAATAAAAAAACTCACCTCATCCGCTTGATCACGCAGCCAGTATCCTCTTCTTTCTGCAGGACCTGCAAAAGTACCTGCGATGACGTGGTGAGCGCGGTGACCTCATCGCAGGTCCTTTTGCAGATCCTGAAGAAAGAAGAGGATACCAGCTGTGTGATCAAGTGTATGAGGGGAGGTTTTTTTTTAATTATTATTATTTTGAACCCTTCAATGGCCATTTTATTTAGCATTCTGTCTTAAAAATGCTATTATTTTCCATTATAACCATGTTATAGTGGAAAATAATAAAATCAACCGAACACCGAACAGAACCCAAACTCGGTACGAACCCGAACTCTGCAGTTCAGGATCGCTCAACCCTAATGGTGAATTTTGAAGAAAAAAAAAACAAAAAAAAAATTCTTGATTGTTGCCAGTTGCTTATTCTATATGTGTCTATATGTGGCCATTAAAAGGGTTATCCCATGACTAATATAAAAAATGAAAATCAGACATCATATAGGACATGACAACCTCTTTCTAACAAAGCTAGAACCAGCCCTGTACCTCACATGGATCCAGAGATCTTCCCATTCATTGCTCTGCTAGATTTATATCAAGCTGACAGCTCAAGGGGAGTGTCTTTTATACTGTTGAATGAATACTGTTTGTTTGTGCTTACCTCAATGTAAATGTGATTTCACTGACTAGGAAGAGACTACACCACTCAAATGAGCTCCTTGGCTTCTTCTAACAGATTATCGGTGAAGGTGTCGATCAGATCTTGATGACCTATCTGAGTACAGTTTGTCAATATGCAACTCTGGTAAATTCCTTTAAAGAAGAACTCCCGCAAATTTTTTCATTCAATGCCCTGATAAAAATGGACATGATGTAATCTGTAGTGAATATCATTTTCTTACCAGTGTCTGTATTTGTGAATTATATTTCCCTGATGTTTCTCATCTGTGTCATGTGACCAGCAGTCAGACTCACCAGATAACACAGCATCTTATGTGTGGACAGGAAGTCTAATTCTCTATGCATTGCTACGGGAGCCTCACTCTCAGTCTCATAGGAATGAATAGAGCAGTAACTGGCTTCCTGTCCTGGGTCAGTTGGAGTTGGTCACATGACCCAGGTACAATTAGAAGTGAGGGGATAACTCAGAAATACAGTCTTTGATGAGAAGATGACATTCACTACAGATTATATCATGCACCTTTCTAACAGGTCAGAGAATAAAAATTTTCTTTAAGTTTTCTTGATCTTTTTTGAGAATTTGGAAGGAGCCTTCTGAGCCCACACTTACACAAACCTTATTGTGGTTGTCCGAGTTCAGAGCTGAACCCGGACATACCCTTAATTTCACCCAGGCAGCATCCTATGCTACAATGCCCTCCTTTGCCCTGCGCTAATTAGAGCAGGGCAATGGCATTTTGCCCGGTTCCGGTGATGAGCCAGGCTCTGCCGGGCGGAGGCTTCTGCCCAGCAGTGAGCCCGGTGACATCACCGGCGCTGATGGGCGGGCTTTAGCGCTACCCTAACCAGTAAAACCGCTAGGGCAGCGCTAAAGCCGGCCCATTACAGCTGGTGATGTCACCGAACACACTGCCGGCTGGAAGCTTCAGCCCGGCAGTCGGTTATGTGAACAGAAGAGCCCTGGATCGCGCAGGGCAAGGGAGGCCATCGGAGCATGAGATGCTCCGATGCTAACATCAGGCGGGCTGCCTGGATGAATTTAAGGGTATAAGGAACCCGGACAACCCCTTTAAGCATCTCAACTGCAGGATCAGAAGATTGACCATCTTATAGAGGCCTTTGGTCTTATACACACAAACGTATATTATCTGCACCTGCAAAATACAAATATTGTTTGATTTTCTATGTACAGTTAATTTTCCTTTCTGGTAGTGTCCCATGCTGTCTATCTTTCTGGTCCACCTTCTCTTCCATTGAGAGGTGGACTGACATGCCCAGTTCCCCTGGTGATTTCAAGGTGGAGCAGGTGAAGCAAGCCAGACACCTTTCATTCATCCCTACTTCAGAATTCAAAGAAGTATATAGATACCACTCTCTCTCTAGACTGAGGAGAAGGAAATTGTGGGGGTGTTACGTACCATGAGTATATCTGGGGTGATATGTGAGGGACAATTTTGTGTGCAAGGTGGAAGTCATTCACAACAGGTAAGTTCAATGCAAGCTGGAAGATGCAGATGCTTGATGAGAAGTTGCCCCCCACAGAAAAGGAAGCAAGCCCTCCAAAAACATATTTATTATTTATTTACTTAATAATAAATAAAACAAATAGTAGAAAAAAAATTATAACAATCCTCTGAATTATTGCCGGTAATTCATCTGGTTTTCAGCGTACAGTAAAAATATTGATCCCAGGTTGAGCTAGGAAGAACTGTGTAGTTATCACAATAAGAGGAGGTTCTTGGCGTAATTGAAGCTGACAATAGTAAATAGTAAAAATGTTGAAAGTGAACTCAAAGAAATATTGGAAAGAAAATAGCAATACCCTCCGATCCGAGGAGGACAGTGAGTTATTAGTCCTCCCAGTGCAATCCTTCTACTCTAAAACTACATTCAGTGTTTGGGAACTCTCCGAAAAATGAACATCAAGAAATGTGAACAAGACAAAGAAAAACACAGTTGTGGTTAAGCTACGTCTTCGCTGGGACTTCATCTGTCTTCTATGGACGGTGGAGGAGGACAATCATCAGGCTAAGCTTCTGTGGATGTCTTCTAGCATAAGCCAATAGCAGTATAGCTATCGGCCCTGGTGCCCACATAAGAGGACACCTGCTTTATAAATGTCACATGGCATATTGATGAGGGGGGGGGGTTACAATTTTTGGGGCTAAGAGCTTTGAATTGCACACTATATATATCCTGGCCTCACTTCTCATACATACACGTGTGCCCTTGCCCTTCCTTACCTTTCCTCTAGGCTCAACATATCCAGAATTATATAGTGGTACCTCAAGTTACAATATTAATTGGTTCCAGGACGACCATTGTATGTTGAAACCACTGTAAGTTGAGTAATTGGTTCCAAAGCCCCAAAATGTCATCCAAGATAAGAGAAAATGAAGATTTAAAGGATTTCTGTCACCAGTTTTTTCGGTATGAATCAGGCTGACATTAGAGATGTGCTAATGTCACCTGATTAGAAAATATATATCTGTTTTATTTACTGGTGCCCCCATTTTTATATAAAATAAATTTTTATTTCATGCTAATAAGGCCTCTAGGTGCAAGGGGCGTTACCCCTGCTCCTAGAGGCTCTGTTGATTGACAGGCCCAGGCAGAGAAGAAACACTCCATTCACCATAGCTTGCAAGGACCTTCAATGATGTCATGACCATGTGATCAGTCACATGGTTAGGATCACACAAACAGCCTGTCTCCTCCTAAACCATGTGACTGATCACATGGTCATGACATCATTGAAGGTCCTTGCAAGCTATGGTGAATGGAGTGTTTCTTCTCTGCCTGGACCTGTCAATCAACAGAACCTCTAGGAGCAGGGGTAACGCCCCTTGCACCTAGAAGTCTTATTACCATAAAATAAAAGTTCATTTTATATAAAAATGGGGGCACCAGTAAATAAAACAGATATATATTTGGAATCAGGTGACATTAGCACATCTCTAATATCAGCCTGATTCATACCGAAAAAACTGGTGACAGAAACCCTTTAAGAAAAATAAGCAGATAACTGATACCTTCCATATAACAGTCAGGAATAGCTGATAACTAGCAACTAATCCAATTATTTTACCTAAAAAGTGGCCTTGATTGGTCGCATCTGGGTCTGAGACATTGTATGTTGAGTCTAGTTTCAACTTACAATGGGTTAGAAAAGACCATTGTATGTTGAAAATATTGTATGTTGAGGGATTACTGTGTATATATATATATATATATATATATATATATATATATATATATATCTATATATCCATTCATTTGTGATACTCTGTCTTGAGATATTTACCATATATGTGTCTCTATTGTCTATATGCCACCTAGTGGTTGTGATGGGAATTGCAGTCTTTCATGCTTTTGAGTGTTTGTTGTGTTCACGATGCATTTGCTGTGTATCACAATACACTTAGACCACAGCAGCACAAGAACAGTTCACAAACTGTGCAGTCTCAGAAATACTGTCACGCGGGGCCCAAAAGCCAATAATCATCCTTTTCTGAACCCCTTTTACCCATGACAGCAGGAAGGCATATGTGTGCAGACAGCCTATCACACACCTTATATACCCAACGAGCCAGGAAATGGTCGTAATAATGGGACTCTACTGTGTAGCTTTATATATATATATATACTAGCTGAAGGACCCGGCTTCGCCCGGGTATATTTAATTTATTTCTTTTACTGTTTGTGTGTGTCGTTAAAAGATATCGAGAGTGCCCTCTACAGTGCCTGCCCCTTTAACAGTGACCTCTACAGCAGCCCGCCCCTTTAACAGTGACCTCTACAGCGGCCAGCCCCTTTAACAGTGACCTCTACAGCGACCCGCCCCTTTAACAGAGACCTCTACAGTGGCCCGCCCCTTTAACAGTGTCCTCTACAGTGGCCCACCCCTTTAACAGTGTTCTCTACAGCAGCCTGCCCCTTCAACAGTGACCTCTACAGCAGCCTTCCCCTATAACAGTGACCTCTACAGCTGCCCACCCCTTTAACAGTGACCTCTACAGAAGCCCGCCCCTTCAATTGTTACCTCCACAGCAGATAGAGTGGCCACTGTCTTCACCCCAGAAAGCCAGACCTCACCGGCCATTCCCCCAAACGTGAAACAGTGCTCCCAGTTCCCATGAAGACACATCACTAAACATGAGGCCACGCCCCCCCTGGCTCCATGAAGACATGGAGGAGACGCTGTCTGAGTGTGAGCTACTGAAAGGGTGGACATCCCTGTGTCTGTCCAGGCACTGCGTCGGACGGAGAACAGGTAGCCAGAAAACTGGACTGTCCAGCCTAAAGCCGGACATCTGGCCACCCTAACATCAGCCTGCCCCTAGGGTGGCCAGAGGTCTTGTTTTAGGCTTGACGGTCTGGCTTTCAGACTCCCTGTCCTCTGTCATGCGCAGGGCATGGATGGACACAGCAGCAGCACTCTCAGCAGCAGCACTGTGCAGTCTAAGCAATGAGCTACAGGGAGAAAGTCACCCTTCCCCCACCCCTGCAGCTGACAGAAGGTGATTTTTACCAATATTTTTAATCCCGGTCAAATGCAGCATGGAAGGTGCGTGGCCTGACTGAGTCAGGGGCATGACTTAGTGGGATCTGGGGGGTGGTGCTTTTAAGTCCTTCATTATTGATGATGAGTTAGTCTAAAACATAAGTTATAGTTATGGTAACTGGGAATACCCATTTACCATTGTCATCCACAGTGCTCTGCCTCTTTAATGCAGACCTAAAGCAGTGAACTGGCTAGGTTGTCATAGAAACCTGATGTGTGCCTGTGAGCTTCTATTGGCTGATAAGGGTCATGTGACCAGGGTACTATTGGCTAATGCATTTTTTGGGAATATCTCAGGAACAGTACGTCCTGGAGAGTTTAAAACTGTTCTAAAACCTTCCCGGACACCTGATGTACATGTGTGCCAAATTTTGTGATTGTAGCTGCAGCGGTGTGGATTCCTTTAGCGGACATACACACACACACACACACACACACATACACTCAGCTTTATATAATATATATATATATATATATATATATATATATAACCCACACACTAATGCTTTAGATTTCTATAACACGGGGGGTTGTCCTTGACGTACTCCCTCTAACAGCTCATTCAGAAGCTTTCCCACCCACACTGCCAGGAAGTCAATCTGCTTCAGACAGAGAATTGAATACAGTATTCATTTGTTACTAAGCTCTGGGTACGACAGACATTCACTCCACATATTGTACTATAAGTCAGTGTGGACGGTATGATGGAGTGTGGGGGGGTCTGAGGGACGCAGAGCCTGCACTAGTAACTGAAGGTGATCAATGCCATATGCATCCTGGGGAATATAGCATTTCCGTTTGCTTCTTCTTCTTTACAGTTAGCAGTCTATCCAGTTCCATACGATGGACAAAGATATAAAGTGAGGCTTTTGGGACGCCAATGGAAAATCTGGTACACCCCCCCCCCATCTTTACCATCTACTGTTTATAATACTGGTGTCTTCATATGTTGTAGGTCCCAGTAAGTGGGTATGACAGCTATCTCTGCATGGTCTATAGATATACTCCCTGCAGAGGACATTACAGTCTATGTCATAATTATTTATGAGTCATGAGGACATGGACATTCATTTTGGGTGTTTATTTTTTGTTTCATAGTCTTGTAACTTGTAATAGTATATTTACATGTGCAGTCATATGTCTGCTTTCTTCCAAAACAGTGTCACACCTGTCCACCAGGTTGTGTGTGGTATAGTAGCTACTACGTCTACTACTATTTTAGTATATAGCTAAGGCTAGTGCACCATTTGAAACTTACAACTTCATTTGATTTGACAAACCAATATTTATTATTATGTTTTTGATCCTTAACTTTTTATTGATTATGCATTTCCTATGGTTGTAAAATAGGCAAGCTAACCAGAAAAAAAAGTTATACTGGGAACATAATTTGGACATAAAATCCAGGAAAAATTAGAATTGGTAACAAACTCTACACACTGTGGTTGCCCTATTTACTTTCCGAGTCTACTGGAATTCCAACTGCTTGGACTTGGATGTCATCAAGATTAGATATATTTTGCATGGTGATCTGGTGTCCTTAACATCTTCAGGAAGATCTGGTGTCCAATGAATGCTTTATAAAGATCTGGTTCCCAGTGCATGGACTAAAATGTTACATCTTTGCTTGAAATTCATAAAGATCTTAAGATCTTTTCTGGATTTTAATAAATATCTGGTGTCCCTAACGTCTTCTTGAAAATCTGATGTCTAGTACTTGGACTTCATTAAGATCTTATGTTTAAGATCTTGTGTCTTGTGTTGAACTTCATGAAGATCTAATGTTCTGTTTTTGGACTTCATTAAGAGCCTGTGTTTGATGCTTGAACTTCATGATGGCTGTATGCCCTGGTTTATATTTTTTGCTTGGACCTCATGACAATTTGATGTTGTGTTTTGGATTCACTGATGATCTATTATCCCTAACATCTTCAGGAAGATCTGTTTTCTTCTGCTTGAACTTCATTAAAATATGTTGACCAGCGCTTGAACATCTTGTGTCGTGTTCTTGAACTTCATGACGACCTAAAGTCCGGTGTTTGAATTTCATTAGGCTATCATTTCTGGTGCTTGGGCTTCAAGAAGATATTAAGTTCTATATGTAAAATGTATAAAGATTAAGCATTTAGTGCTTGAACTTCATGAAGATTTAGTATCCAGTGCTTGAACTTCATGAAGAAAAACTGACCTGTGTTGAACTCCACTAAGCTTTTGTGTCTGGGTCTTGGACTTCAAGAAGATATTGGGGGAGATTTATCCAACTAGTGTAAAGTAGAACTGGCTCAGTTGCCCATAGCAACCAATCAGAGTCCAAAGGAGCTTATAAAAATGAAAGGTGGAATCTGATTAGTTGTTGTGGGGGTTTGATAAATGACTCCTATTGAGTCTCATGCCTAAAATTATTATCCGGTGCTCGAACTTCATGAACATATGATGTCCTGTGCTTGGAATTTCTGAAGATCATGTGTCCTGTGCTTTGACTTTATGAAGATCTTGTGTCCAGTGTTTGGACTTAATTAAGATCTCATGCTTGGTATTGTCCATCATGGAATGTACCTAGCTGTGTTAAGAAGAAGTGAGGGCTGATTTGCTTTATAGTACATCCAGGGGTGCACCTAGCCTTTCTGCTGCCTGAGGTGGAAACTGAAATGGTGTCCTAACACCCCCCCCAAGCCAATATCTTACCCTAACCCTTCCCTCCAGCCCTACTGTTCAAGACACACTTGGAAAAAATTACATACAGAGCTACAAAGCATACAGGATAATACAGCGCCACATACTGTGCCCATTGTGCTCCCTAATACTATACTGCAGAATCAGATAATCCCCCTTCTGCTGCCCCCCTCTTGCCCCTACCTGGTGCTGCCTGAGGAAGTTGCCTCACCCCGCCTCATTGATGGTGCACCCCTTAGTTCATCGCTACATTTAGTTGGTTTAACATTCATTGTGTGCATTGAGCTAATTGATATTGGAAAACTTCCCTAATTACATGAGTGACACATAATTCTATCATCCCAAACACTCTTCATTTACAGGGATATCTCTATTTCTATAGACATATGTGCAATTAAATTGAAACCTAAAGGATTGGTAAGGCAATACCTTTTTAATTAAAAAGGCAGCGGTTCTGTGTCTTTGCAGTTCCCTGGAGAAAAAAAATGAATCTATCAAAAGCAAATTGTTTTGAAAGAGGATATAGAAAGGAAAAAAAAATGTGGTACACATGAGCATTCCTGCCTATGAATACCTGTAGGTGCACCCTGGTTACAGAAAACATATTGAATATACGCTCTGCATCCTATTATCAAAGAGAGAGACTCAGGGGGAGCTTTTATTTCAGAGTCAATAAGTCATAATTCCTGGCAACAGTCTTTTTATGTCTAGAATTCTTATTGACATCAGTAGCATACCTGCTTGGCACCCAACCGATTCCCCTCCAAGCAACGGATTCCAAAATTGGTTCCTTGCGGAGTTTTGGAAACTGGCCTTCCTATTTCTGCTTGTTTCCAGGTACTTTGCCTTACAGACCATTTAATGCACTTTAAATGTTATCTGTAATTTTCCAGAGAACTGCAGGTCAGCCTACTGTATTGTACAATGTATGGAATATCAGCACCACGGACAGCATCCAACCAATGCCAAGTGCACAGCGGGAGGGAGCGATGCATGACACATGAGTGATTCTCTGCCCTCCAAGCTCTATTCATTGGGTATAATGCATCTTTTCAGAAGTGTTCCTACATACAAGTGTTCCTTGACCCTACAGGGAATTTTCCTGGTGGGCCAATGCCCATAGGGCCACCCAAGCCTGCCTCGCTGCCCCTGGCTAGGTAACATGCTACTGGGGGAACTACAGGGGTCATTATTAGAGGAAGTCCAGGCAGCATGCTGAAGGTAGAGTAGGCTTGGTGGCCCACATCTCACCTTCTAGGCCCCTTGCTCCATATCCATATTAAAAACAATTGGAGGAGGAAAGAACATGGGAGCTATTGATGGCCACCACAGAGGGACAGCTTCTGGGGAGGTACTCTGTGCTACATTGTGGTATTTGGTTCTGTGGGTTGGTATTCTGTGTTACACTAAAGTATTGCTGACCCTGCCGACTTGTGTTGGACCCATCACCTTGTGCTACCCCATCTTTTGTCAATTTGGACCCACCTACAATATTGGGGCCATTTTTTTTTCCAGGGCCACTTCAAGTTCCCAGTCCTCCCCTGCCTATATATTTTGTATTTGATGTAGATTGTGTTGCCCCATGGATAATGGCAAGTTTTGCATGTGATACAACCATTGGCGTTACTACCAGGATAGCTGCATAGCAACTGCTATGGGGCCCAATGACTAAGGAGAGACATTTATCTATTTGTCTATTTAGACAATCTTTACAGTTATTGAGGTACCGTATATGGACATCCATTGCGGCCATCTTGGCCATCACATGGTGATGTGATGACGTCATGTGCTGGGCCAGCGTGCTGGTGTGGTAACCTCACACGTCACCCCACATGAGATTTTGCATGATATCTTCAACCAAGATGGCTGGGATGGTCTCTCCACGGAAAAATGGATGAGATATGTTTTAATACCCACAAGAGCGAGAAAATTTGGCTTGGGGGCAAATCGAATTTTCCTGAAATTCGTATCAAAGTCAATTTGTTTGGCTTCCATTCGTTCAACACTAATTACAGTATGACACTACTCTGTGCATTATCTCTGTGCATTAGGGTCTCGTGTCCTGAATTTGCTACTGACATTGGTCATGTTTTAGCTATGGGGCTTTCTGGATCCTTGCTACGCCCTCGGACACAACCCAAAACGTTTTATCCAACTTGCACTGAAGTAGTTCAAAATCTTCATGTCCCACAACACTGATATCTTGCAATACTTCCTCAAAGGACACTTTTAAGGCTGTTAGGTGGAGGTAGACAAAATTCTAATATGTCATCTATGGTTTATCAGGAAACAACAGAAATAAATAGTATGCTGTAAAAAAGAACTGGAACTAAATATGAACACTCTTAGGCATGCAAACTGCTCCCAAGCAATGATACAGTAGAAGAGCTGAGTATAGCGGTGCAGTATACATAGTTACATAGTTACATAGTTAATATGGTTGAAAACGGACATAGAAAAGGGCAGAGAGACCCAGATTTTGACACATTTTCTCTCATTTGGAATAATATAAAGAGCTCCTTGGAAACTTGCATTTAGGGGACTGAAGTGAAGGAATTACTCCCCGTGGTATGTTAGTGTACATGACCGTAGTAGCTCCGTGACACTATTTATGAAAATTTGTCCACGAGTTTACATTAAATGTTCCATATTAAAGCCCAGTCAGGACTCATGCACACAAACTGTTTTTGTATTTTCTTTCCATGTCCATTCCGTTTTTTATTTTTTATTTTTGGCGGACCGGGTCAGGACAGAGATCTCTCCCATCATCTATTTATCCCCAGGACTGTGACTGTGACGAGGGGACATCCTCTGCGCCTGGAGGAAAGAAGGTTTGTACACAAACATAGAAGAGGATTCTTTACGGTAAGAGCAGTGAGACTATGGAGCTCTCTGCCCTGAGGAGGTGGTGATGGTAAGTTCACTATAAGAGATCAGGAGGGGCCTGGATGTATTTCTAGAGGGTAATAATATTACAGGTTATAGTTACTAGAGAGGGGTCGTTGATCCAGGGAGTAATTCTGATGCCTGATTGGAGTTGGGAAGGGTTTTTTTCCCCTAAAGTGAGGAAAATTGGCTTCTACCTCACACGGGTTTTTTTGCCTTCCTCTGGAACAACTTGCAGGATAACAGGCCGAACTGGATGGACGGAGGGCTTTTTTCGGCCTTATAAGCTATGTTACTATGTATGCGGAACCATTCATTCCAATGGATCCGCAAAAAATTGAAGTTTCCATATGTCCGTGTTTCCGTAAAAAAATAGAACATGTCCTATTAATGTCTGCATTACAGATAAGGATCTGACTGTTCTATTAGGGGCCAAGCTGTTCTGTTCCACAAAATGTCATCCGTATTTTTTGCGTATCAGTTTTTTTGCAGACCACAAAATACAAACGGTCGTGTGCATGAGCCCTTAATGTGAGAAACTAACCTTCTTTTAATTAACAAAAAAACAAACAAACAAAAAAAACATACATCCAGGCTATGTAGTACCAGAAACAGTGCCACACCCACCCGTAGGTTGTGTCAGGCATTACAGCTAGGTTCCATTGGTGAATATGGCTAGGCTGCAATACCCCACCCAGCCTGCAGACAGATGTGGCGCTGTGTTCAGAAGAAAGCAGCCATATTTCTTTTCACTGTACGACCCCTT